>JAUKWC010028876.1:0-59192 GCA_032356245.1 Endocladia muricata | reverse complement strand
GAGTGCAGCAACGAAAAGACAGAAGATTCTGGAACCCAAAAGAAAAAGCCAACTTAGTCGAAGCCGGAACCCAAGTGCGCTCACGTTAGTACGAATAGCTTGTTGCAATACCATGCAGACTGATTGTCCAGGACTAGAAAATTTATAGAATTTGTTCGACCGCATGGCCCGACTTATAATGGGGAGGGCATGAGACGACAATTCCGCGGTATTCCCCTGCAGTAGTATGCCAGTTCAGCGCACTATCAAGCAGTCGGTGGAATACTCCCTGATATCTACAGTAAACGTCAGAGCACCTGAGGTCATCACTTCAGCCACGTGACGCAACAGCCGGACTGCTTACAATCAATAGTCGCGTCCCGGAACCCCCTAACCCTGATCCATTGTCCTCAAAATACGGGCTTCACAAATGAACCCTCCACAAGGGTTCGCGTTCCAAAAACAGGGTTCATTTTACACAATAATGTACCATTAAGTGAAATAGCATCATTCTCCGGAACATCTGTACGATATTAGCAAATATGTCATGAATCAAGGCGGCAATACTCCGGCAGTTATGTATTCTTAGATACAGTGATCGTGATGCCAGTGTCTAGTGTCTGTTGGACATCTGGCCTCATATGAGGCCAAATTTCGCGAAGATATCGAAGTATGAAGGAAATGTCCATCTCTGCTGTTCTTTATATCTACTTGAAGATCATTGAGATCTCTATTCTGGCAGAGTGAGCTGTAGAAGAACTCAGCGATCGTTTTGCGCAGTCAACGTTTTAGTGCAACAGAGTCGGCTACCATTTGTTTTGATATCATAGAAGGGGGTGAGATAAACTACACGTACAGCATCTAGCATATTTACCATACGTATTATACATTTTACGTAATGTTTCGGTGGTCAGCTAGCCTCATATGAGGCCAGAGTTGACCTCATATGATGCAAAACTCAATGTCCAGTAAACACTAGTGTCTAATGGACATTTGGCCTCATATGAGCCTAACTTTCAGGTCGAAATATAAAATCATTCGAAAAAGTTTAAAATTCTCTTTTCCCAAGCGACTCCCCGTAGTGTTGACAGTTCGGAAAGGCTAGCGCTGTCCAACTTCACCGACACCAGGAGCGAGAATTGCACTGACTATCCAGAAGAGTCCTTAATTTGTAAAAACCATGTCTCCCTCTTTGGACCCTCATCGCATCGTTGGATCGCGATTTAACACTCGCGCTTGCCCGGTCACCTCCGACTCAAGGTGTTGGCGGATGTATGGTGCCAACTGAAAGGTCAAGAAAGTCTCTGAAACCGTCGGAGATGCTAAGAAGTCCAAAGCAAACTGTAAAAATATCACTGATGTCAATATGAGCTGGGAGCTTGCCGATGGTACCAAGCTCATGTCACTGCGCCCGGCAAACATTAAAGCAGGAGAAATTCTGGGAGGCGATGCTCAAACAGGAATATCAACTGCTCCTCAAACCTCGGAGCAATTGGGAAATCGGTCAGGCGGTTCCAAATCGGGTGTTGCTATCGACCTCGTCACACCCATGGATGGAGAGGGTCACGATGTCACAACGAGCACAAGCCAGGATGCATCTGGCCCAGTCTTTGAGGTCAATGGGACAGTTTGGACCCCCGCTGAATTCATGCCGGAGATTAATGGCTTCATTTGCACGAAGCCTTGGAATGTCATTGGCCCAATCGACGAGATTGTACCTGAGAGCTCCTAACGTGCATAATTGACCCCTTTCGACTACTCCGTGTGGATGTTCCACCAGCATCACCTGAATTGTATGGTTATGTGGACGAACAGGGACCTGGAAAGCCACTATTTCGACACAACAAGCAAGGGTGAAATTTAATGCTTTTTCGGGATTCTGGTCCTAAAGAGAAGATGCTAGTTCAGCAACCGTCGCACATTGTGGACGAACATCACGACCAGCAAATACTTGCCATCTGCGCGTTTTGGAGATATAATGCCTCGTAACACTTTCGAGCAGCTCCGCACTTTTATCACATTTATCGGGGCTGGAAGCGGCGCTGAGACTATGGATCCGAGACGGAACCTGACCAAAGTTTTCGTTGGTGCAATTTATGATCATTGGGCCACAACGATCAAGCCGTTTCACCGCATATGTGTCGATGAGAATATGTCGAGGTTGTACGGGCTAGCGCGAAGCTGGGTTTGTGTTGGACTTTCTCATTTGGTGTCACTCGATCGCAAGCCGGACAGTTGGTGTGAAATCAAGTCAGCTTGTTGCGTTGTCAGTGGCATCATGATTCGTCTTGAGGCGACATTGTCAGCAGATGATAATGTCCACCAACAGTACGATGGCAGCCATACCCATGGATCCTTCGTACTTCTGAGACTGGTTGAACCACGGTTTCACATCGACGGAGTCATCTGTGCTGAATCGTACTTCGCGTCGATTGAGACAGCTAGAGTATTGCTTGACAATGGCCTAAAGTTTACCGGCGTGATCAAGACAGCCAGACACGGTTACCTTGTTGACTACCTTTCTGGACTGGAAATAGCTGACAAGGGCTCTCCCGTCATGATGGTCACAAGTAAGCCTGACGCCACAGTGGTCACATTGTTGACCGGGATAGACGCCATTTCGTCAGCGCTACTGGGACAAGCTCGGCTGGTGACAACATATACCGTGAGAGGTGGAGGTCCCGTGACGGAGACCCTCACCTGGACCGCATTGATATTTCCAATCGAAAAACGTATGAGAACTGTAATGGAATATGCTCTCAGTTTGACAAGCACAAATGCTGTCGTCAGGATAACCTTGGGCTGAAAAAGAAGTTCGAGGTTGAAGATTGGGCGATGAGAGTCAACACCGCTCTACTGCCTATCTGCATCGTTCACTCGTGGAAGCTGTAGTCGGGATATCGAAAGAGTAGGGTGTTGACTCAGAACGATTTCTATTGCCAACTGGCGGGTGGGATAATTGATAATGGTGGGGAAAGAGCTTTGCAGGCTCGTAGGAGGTCTGCAGGTCAAACCCCGAATGGCGACATGGACTTCGATAGTGGGTTTGAGTCTATCTGACCCCAATAAAGCGCAGGCGTCTGCCGTCTGACAGAACAGCATCAAATGCGGCCTACCAATCTTGCTGTTCTTCCTGTAAGAACACGAAGAAATCGGAATTTTATATGTTTGGGTTGCTTCCGAAACATTACTCGGGAAGTTTATATTGTCATCCTGAACCTGGCAGTGATTGCTTTGAGCAGCATGATCAAGAGGCCCACGGAATCGAATATAATGGAAATGAGGAGTACTTTCTAAAGTAGTTCAGCAATTTGAGAAGCAAAGTCTGAATCTCACGTTTGTGAGCTACCCTAGTTGAAATCACAGGGATGAATTCTAAATGACTACTAAAGTTAAAGAAGAGTCCATAGCCTGCAACAGTTCTATCGGCATCGTAAGACTTGCTCGATTTCATTGTATCGCTATGGAATACGCCTTTTGAAGATGTCACCGTATACTGCCTTCTGGTCAGGTGGGCTCTTTAAAAGAATCCTGAAACACAACTACTTCGGAACCCGCCGAGTCCCCAGGGAGGGTTTCGAAGCGCAAAGGCGCTCAGCGGGAATCGGACTCGCCATCAAATGCTCTCCGAACAGCCCAACGGCCACTACACTAGTTAATCGCGGCTAGAAATAAGGGTAGAAGTTTCTCTACTCTAATGCGAAAGCAACGCAACATGGATGGTAGAGGTACTACAACTTTCAATTGTGACAAAACATGGAATGTTTAGTGTATTTATTGCAGTCATGATTTTGATCTGCTATGAGGCCAGAGTTGTCCTTGTATATGAGGCAAAACGCACAGTCCAATAGGTACTAGACCGAGTATAATTCGTATTGGACATACTTTCCTATTTCGACACGTAACACAATAGAGTCCGTTGGACGTTGAGATTGGCCTCTTATGAGGCCAATTGAGCACCGCAACATTATGGAAAATATATAGTCTGTATGGTGGGTATGCTAGGTGTTGTATGTGTAGTTTATGTCACCTCTTTCAATGATATCAAAACAAAGGGTAGCCGGATCAGTCGCACTAAAAATATGACTGAGCAAAACGTTCGCTGAGATCGTCAACAGCTCACTCTGCGAGAATAGAGAACTGAAAGACCTTCAAGTAGTTATAAAGAAAAGCGGAAATGGACGCCTGCCTGATAGTTCAATATCACCGCAAAAAATGGCCTCATATGAGGCAATTTGCCCTCATATGAAGCACACTTTCGTGTCCATATGAGTTATGAGGACTATTTGGAAAGTTCTTTTTTTTCACAAGCGATTTGTCGTAGTACTTACGGGTCTGGCAGGCTAGGTCTGTCCGTCTTCATCCACACCGTGAGCAAGAAATCCACCGAGCATCTTGAAGAGTCCTCATTTTCCAAAACTTCGTCTCCTACTACGGACACCTGTCGCCTCGTTGGATCGCGATTTCATACTCGTACTCACCGTGTGACATCCGGCCTCACATATTGGTGGATGTGTGGTGCTAACTGAAAGGTCAAGAAAATCTCTGGAACCGTAAAGGATTGCAAGAAGTCGAAGGTCAACGGCAGAAATTTCATTGATGGCCACCATAGCTGGGAGCTTGTTGGCGGTGTCAAAATAATATCAAGGTGACCGGCAAATACCAACCCAAGAAGTGGTTCGGAAAACGGCATTGAAATAGGGACTGCAATTGCTGCTGAGTGCTGGGAGCAATTAGGAATTTAGTCTGGCCATTCGGATTGAGATGTTGACTTTCACCTAGTCACACCCATGGATAAAGGAACTCACGAACGTCACAAAAAATACAAGCCGAAATGCATCTGGCCTAGTCACTGAGATCAACAGTATTGTGTACACTCGTCCTGAAATCGCACTGAAAATGCGTAGCTTCATATTCATGAGGCCATAGGAGGTCATCGGTCGAATCGAAGAGATTGAGGATGAGAGCTTAAACCCTACGTCACTCGTCCCACTTGACCACTTCTTGTCAATGTTTTCGCAGCGGCATCTAAACTGCATGGTTGTGTGGACAAACACGGAGGTGAAGATATGGTATTTCGAGAAAAATAGCAACGATGAAACCTCACGACGTTTTCCGGTTTTGATGCTGATGATGACATGCCAGCTAAGCAATCGTCGCACATTGTCGACTGCTGTCATGACAAGCTACCATTTGCTATATGCCGGTGTTGGTGACATGATGCCTCGTATCTATTTTGAGCGGTTTGGCACCAGCATTGCACTTACCGGAGATGGAAACATCGCCGAGACTACGTATTCGATATGGAACCTGATTACAGGTTTTCTTGATGCACTTATTGGCCATGAAGTCAGAGAAGGCATGCCATCCTAGAGCACACGCGTCAATGAGAGTATGTCAAGGTGGTATGAACCAGAGAGGAATTTGGTTTCTACCTGTATTACACACTGTCTATTACCCGACCCAAAGCTGGAAAGTGCATGCGAAGTACACTCGGCTTGTTACGTTGTCACCAGCATTACGCTTAGTCTTAAGTTGAGGGTACCAGTCGACAGCAGTGTCTGCCAAACGTTTGAGAGCCGCTATAACCATAGCACATCCCTGCTTCTCCAATTGGTCGAGCTTCGTCTTCACGCTGACAGGATCAACTATACAGACTCTTACTCCGAATCGGTTGAGGCGGGAAAAGTGCTTCTCGTTAATGGCCCGAAGTTTACTCGCATTGTTAAGACAGCCAGAAAGGGATACCCCGTTGACTACCTCTTAGGACTGGAAATAGCTGACTAGAGTTCCCAGGGTGGAGTGGTTACTGCTTATCCTGACCTCTTGGCTGTCATGTGGGTTGACTAGGACAGACTCTACTTCATCGGTTCTACCTGGACAACCTCGGATGAAGACAAATTCTACTACGAGGGCTGAAGGTTTCGGGACGGGAATCGTCCCCTGGAGAGCTCTTAGACAGCTATTTGGAAAGTATATGAACACTACTATGGAACATGCGCAAAAGGCAATATATTCCACCGCTGTCGTCACGATGACCTCCGTCTGTGTTCCTGGACATGGATGCAGGCGTGCACTGAATGCAGTACGAAGGATAGAAATACCTGTGGTTTACTACACATCTTGCAGTTCCAGATCTAGTACTATTACACCTGAACTTCCACCAGGTGATAGTCCGGGTCTAGTATTACTAGACTCGGACTTCCACCAAGTGGACGTCCAGGTCCAGTTTTACTAGACTCGAACTTCCACCAAGTGTACGTCCGAGTCTAGGAATACTAGACTTCGAGGTGCAATTTTCGAAATTCCTGGTCTAGTAATACTAGCTGATATACTAGGGCCTGCGGAAGTCCATGATGCGATTCTACTGCGCAGCGCACTGTGACATGTGGGAGTCCATCCCTAGTATTTCCGCACTGCAACTGGACTTTTCACGCTTCAGGATGCTATTCTGCAGCGCTTCGTAGTACATGAAACTAAACCCAAGGTTCACTGCGGGCTGTCAAAGATCGGTCTAGTTCTACTACATTTCCGTACTGCGACATGAATAGTCCTTCTCAAGTATTCTGACGGATCTACGTCTTCACCATCATGCACCACAATCACCCCTACTCCCTTGCCCTCTCCACCTCCAACAGCCCGTACTTCCCGCATCGCATCGCATACCACACATCCGGCCTATCTTTAACGACGCCTCCCATCCCGCCCCGCATCTCTTCCAGTTTGTACACCGCACTCCACAACCACCTGCACTCCCTCACCCTCTCCACGTCCAACAGCCCGCACCCTCCGCGTCGCATCGCACTCCATCTCCAAAAGCCCGCACTTCCGGCATTACCTCGCACACCATACGTCTCGCCACTCTTCAACATCGCCACCCATCCCTCCCACCATCCCTTCTAGTTCGCAGACCGCACCCCAGCACCTGCCGCCCTTCCTCACCCTCTGCACCTCCAACACCCCACGCTCCCCGCATCGCATCGCACACCGCATGTCTTCCACTCTCCAACGACAATATCGTGGTTTGGTTCGAGAGTGCTGCTAGTTCCAGATCCAAGCGAATGTTTAGTCGGGTGCATTATGGATCCCGCCGAACCATCACTTGGATCCGGTTTTCGCACATCACCGCAGAGGTTGCGCATCCCGCCCGAACCCTTCGCGCTCGTGGGAATAACGGTTCCAGGATTCACTGCTTACCCGTGCACTTCGTCTAGTTAGAAGGAAGAACCGTCGCGCGGTACTTTCTGTTGACGGCAGGGTACCTTTGCAGATTTGAAGAGGTGGCGTCCCGCGTCCCTGCGGTCTAAATAGGGCCTGTGCCAGGTTTTTGCGTGGCACAATTTTGCCACCATACCTTGAAATTACCCTAGATTGTACAAAAATATGACAACCTTTGAATTAAGGATATTGCCATACCACTGCTTTGCAAGTCCCAGCTCTCGTTGTAGTATCTATCACCGAATATATGATGCTGTCTTATCGACACAGCCAATAGCATGCGTTGGTGTCGAATGGCAGGCCCTGCCTTCTCTCTTGACGACTTCGGCGTGCTACAGACCTGCAGTAGGTTTCATGAACGTTTGAGTGGCCACGAGAGGACCTATCGTGTCGTACGTTGTGAAAACAGGAAGGCAGCTCCACATGTGGAAGACGTCCTTCCTCTCCGTTCTCCAACTCCTCTCGCCGGCCCTTCTCCTTGCAGCCATCCTTCCCAGCCCTCAATATGCGCAGCAGGTATCGGCACTGCCTCTACTGGTCTTCCGACGCGTAGTCCCTTTCCAGACACGAGCAACAGTGTCACTTCCGAATACGCCGACCTGCTTAGCTCGTCCCTGCTTCTCCGCAAGGTTCACCTGCCCCAGAACCTACTGTCCACTACGATGACAACGTTCCTTCTGATGAGGCTCTGGCATCTCTCGTTCGCTTGCTCCCATTTTCGAGTCACGCTCATGCAGAACCGACCACAGGTAAGACCGACCTCCTCATATAATCTATGGAAGTTTCTCTTCCCGAGGTAGAGGGGACTGCCGGCCCGCGCATAGTTGACGAGATCATGTTTATCTTGGGGGATCCTGACTTCTCTATGTCGCGCTTTGGAGACCACATTCTCTCCACATGAGAGTGTCGCTCCCTCACACTTGCTGCTGCCGGGAAGGAGCTTCACTACAAGGGCTTCTCCACAACTCGTGTGTTGGACCACAGCGGTACTTCCTTTGGAACTGCCTACTTCCGGGACCCTGTCGAGATCTTGCGAAAGCAAGTAGTGCAAACTAACACAGAGTCTTGCTACTTCCGCCGGCGTGGTGAACCTCCACAGAACGACACGTATCTCTTCCCGCATCCACTGCATACTGAAGTGCACTGAAGAGCTTGTCAAGACCTCGACGAAGAAGTCATTAATGGCGAGCTTGAGGGTGTCATCTGGGACACTGGGAAGTCGGGAACCCACCCGTTTTTAGGTTGCATACAGATCTATACGGATAAATCCGCCAGTACACTTAAGAAAAGAACCTTCGTTGCCGATCCCTTGCATCTCCCTCTCCTCAACTTCACTACTGCATTCCGCCGACGCTGCATAATGTCCCCGCACATCGTCGTTGGCTATCTTCCTGTCCAGGTCTTCCCCACCCTGGACGACAGGGACTTTTACGTCCTTCCACCTTTTTTGCCTACTCGCGCACCAGACACCCAAGCCTTCGTATTACACTCCGCGTGGCACTCTCTACTATCGCCTCTGTATGAAAAAGCCCTCGCGGGCTTCACATACTCAGATGCCTATCATCGTCTCCGGAAGTGTGACCCAGTCCTCACCAGCTACGGATGCGACTTATGCGAGGCGAAGGATATCAATGGCACCCGATCAGTCACAAAAACCAACCAACCCTGCCACCGTTGCGAAGTACCCGCAAATCTCCTTACTTCGTGCCCCCCAATCCCGCCACGCACCACGCATTCGACCATCTATCTTCGCAGAAAAGTGGCCGGCCGGGAGGCTGACGCAGTTGCTCATGTATTCCTCGAGAGGCGGGGTCAGGCACGAGCTGCCATTGCACAGGCGCAACGAACCATAGCCACCTCCTCCCTGCGAATGCGGCTACCCTTTCCCGAAACATGCCCCCTCCTTCCGTCCAGTTCTCAACTCAATATGCACTCGATTTTCGGTTTCGAGCCGCTGCACGACTTCCACCTCGCCATCTCCAAGCTTATGAAGACGAGCATATTTCTTACGCTCGACCCCCCCGTCCTATTCACAGCGCAAGTTTCCTGCGGGAACAGACGCAAATAGTTCAGAACTATCTGCACAGCTCTCCTTCGCGGAGTCAAAACAGTTCTGGCTGCGATTCTGAGGAACTTCTATGGTCCGGGCCTACACGGCGACTTCTCCGCCTCCAAAGGAGGCAGTCACCCGAACGGACTATACACAAACCAAGGAGTCCGCGGGGTGCTGGAGTCCAGACACCACAAGTCTGTTGATGTCGTCTTTTTGACTATCGCAGGCATCATAGACCGTTGTTGTGATGAGGCTGACTCCACGCGTCTCGCGTGTATCAGCGCGCAGTACTCAGAAATTTTGACACTCAGCTCGGGACAGGGAATGAAAAAGCAATGGAGCTTCACCGAGGCTCACAACCTAGAGGACCGTCTGAATAAGTTGAAAGCCTCCATGCTCCACATCGCTGGGGACCACCACCCGACCAGGCTCAACACCCTCAAGTTTCATCTCCTCACCCACCTTGCAGATGACATTTGTAACTGTGGAGGCCTACAACCTCTTCATGCTGGTGGTTGTGAACACTCTCACACTGCATTCAAGCAAGACTACCGCCACACCTCCAAGCGAAGGGCAACACCCATGGACGAAATCGTCCGCCAAATCCGGCACTCGGATAACCTTGCTGCTGGTCGAACTCAAGTCGGCTCCGTCTCCAAATTGCGTCGTCTCACGACCCCGCATAGGATTGTAAGAGGCAGGCGTGGGGCGCGTCTGGTCATGGGAGGCTTCAGAATGTCCCTCCTCGAACTCGCTCACTTGAAAACCCGCGCAGTGCCGCTTGTCGGAAACGACAAAAGCCGCCTCACCGCCATGATGCTCCGACTAGTACGCGGAGAAGCTCACGACATCTGTATCGATCTTCTTGTCCAGGTTGGTGACTGGGGCACCACTGTGCTGCTGGAACTTGTCGGCGCAGAGCTTCTCTAGCAGCATTTGGTCCAGACATGCGACATCCTCCAAATTTCTATCGTCGAAAGCGGTGTCGTTCTCATCGACTTCTGGCCATCCGTCAGCGACTATGATCCCAAAATTAATGTCACTACACTCGACCAAATGCAGAAACATGTCATACAGCGCGTTTATGCATATAGCAGCCTCCGCCCAACAAAAAGGCAGCGATTCAGCTTTGTGGTCATGGCCGCTGACGACGAAGAACAAACGGACACTGTATGGGTGGCTCAGTTTCTGTCTCTCTATCATATCCATGACTGTGAATCACTGCAACCTACCGAGTATGCTTTCGTTCGGTGCGTGGATTCTATTCCACTATTTGATGCTGTTGATGGTATTGTGCAATATGTTTACAGGCGGCCGTCTGCAGACGAGAATGTACATCGCAGAGAAAATCCGGTCTCGCTTCGAGATGTGCAGCGACGGGGGCGTCAAGCTCGTGTTTCTCCCTATTTTGGCCTGCGCAAGGCCTCTGCTTTCATCGGGACAGCTCACTTGGATCGGTCAAATTTCAACATCCCCCCTTCCACTCGACAGCTCCACGAGTTCTACCATCCCGTGTACATAAACAGGTTCTACAGATACCCTGATGCACGGCCAGTCATACCTGCATCCTCCCCTGCAACGAACACGCCATTCTCCCTGCGCTAGAATTGAACACACGACAGAATAACAATCTATTTAGTGAGCTCACAATTGACGAGTGCGGTTTCCGTCTTTCTCTCCCTTCTGTGCGTCGAATGCTCCTCTACCTTTGCTCCAACAACAGCGCGCTGGGGAGAATCCAGAGCTGTGGCGGGAATCAGTGAAAGGCCAGACGCGCGATTGCAAAATTCACACGCTCCCTCGCTTGAATCTGCACGTACAACGTACTAATCGACAGTACCGCGAAGCATCCTGGGGATTTTCTCCGAAAACGACGTCTCCTGTACCGCCTCATCAAAGTTATTCTTTGGACCCACCACCACGACGTTTGTGGCTACGCCAGAGGCGCCTGCTAACAGGACCTCATCATCCTCTTCACCAGATCATTCCATTCCCCCATTCACCGACTCACACACCGCCCTGTCGACAGTACAGCAACACCGAAACACTTCTTGCTGATCAACGCGGCATAAAACGCTGCCAACGCTGCATAGTATCTGTGCGGTTGCCAAGGGCAACTCCTTCGAAAATATCACGCTGTAAGTGCTTTGGCGCTGGCAGCCACGGCCCTCAGCATTCTGCAGGCAGGATACCACTCTTTTGAGCAAGGCGTACAGGCGTGCGAGTAGGGCGATAGACGCGTACGCAGATCACCCATTCTGTTGAGCATGGTGCCCTCGGGACTCGTAGAAGACATATCTCTCCAAAGAGTTTCCGAACGGGACGTCACCCGCCTCAAGATCACACTCCTCCTTCAGTTCAGAGTAATCATCGTATGCAAGATCCTCGACCTTGTTGAGCTGCCACCATGAGAAGTGTGGGGTCCCTTGCTTTCCTTCGGAACCCCTCAGATCTACTCGCGCGTCAAGTTCCTGAGATGAGAGCTCTGCTCGCTCGCTGTCTGATACATACGTGGTCTTCCGCGACATCAAGAAGAAATACTCAAAGCATTGGAAAAGCTTGTTCGTAGCGGTTCTCTTCGGCGCGCCCATCACGTCAAAGATTGCCTGCCTCATCCTTGCACACAGAGCATACTCTGGTGAAACAGGCTCCTCGCAATCGCGGCGAGATACGGGATCCAAAGACAAGGATGAACAGCTCCTGGTGCCCAGTTTTGCACGCACCATTCTTAACAGAGCCGTTGTCTCATCATAGTAGGAACGCGTCTAGTATTCGTTACGATTGGCAAGAACCATTGGTGGAATCGGGACGACACTCCCCAGGCCGTCCTCGGACGGCTCCCCAGTCATGCAAGGCTAACTACAGCCTGCCGGTCCTGGACTGGAAGAGGACATGTTGGATCCAGAGTAGCAGGTTCGCGGTGGCACCATGGCAGAATCTGTTCTTCGATGGTCTTGGCAACACAGATGTACTCTGTCCCCACTTCTGTCATACGCTTGCACCTCTGACTACATCCAGTTCCGGCACGCGGTGTGGCCCGCTGGGTGCCACAACAAATCCGACGAGCCACGCGTAGGCTCTCGGGCTCCTGCTTGACATCCTTGAGTTCGCCTCGTAGTCGCAGGAACTCGGAAAGCGTTGCCGTAGTCGTCAACCGCACATCAAGAAGCTCTGGAATGGCCTTATGTACCGTCTCCTTTTACTCGTTGACCCTTGTCATAAGACCAGCGATCTCTTCCTCCTGCGCTCTGACCTTGTTCGTGCGCCCGGCAAACATCGTCCGTAGCTCCTCGATCTGCCCACACCAGATCGATTATGAGCGAGCTACAGCAGAAGTCTCGACCCTTGTCCTGGACGGCATGCGCGGATTTAGAGACGGAGAGTGGCTAACCCCCGGTGCCCCAGGAGAATGCAAGGTCGCACGATGTCTAAAATTGCTCCATTCCGCTTGTGAGCCCGTACAGGGCCGGCATTTTCGGGCTCGCGGACGCCCGAGGGGGACGCACGTCCGGCCTAGACGGTGAAGCTGGCTGCGCTAGAGCTGCTGTAAGACTGAATAGGCGAATGTCAAGGAGGCATCTGGGTGGTAGTACGCCCTGGGGGAACTTGCAGTGTTTCAGTAGCACCGTGGGTAGCCATAACAGTGACCCCATCGGCTTTTTTACCTTCTGGACCAAACAGAGACGGCGCCGGCATTTTCCCGGGCTGGACAGCCCGGGTTAACCTGCCTGCCAGGTGGCGCTCAGTTGCAATAACCCCGGGGCTCGATGCAGTCACAGTGACAGGCACATCCGAGGCATCATCCTCCCCTTCCCGCTGCTCGTTGGTGCGCTTTCGAGATCGTTGCATCCGATCAGCACCTCTCGTCCTTCCAGCCTCGGGAGCCATTGATGTAGAGATGCGCGACAGACAGGACAGGACAGACGGAGGCTCGGTGAAGAGAACACGCTCGAAAACTACGTTGCAGTTGGTAAGAACTGAGCAGTAAAAGTCCTTGTTAGCAGCTACCATTGGTAGTGGGGCCCTTGTAGCGTCATGCACGTGGGAAGAGTGCCTGCAGACGTTTGAAGTATCATGGGCGTCAATAGCAGGACTGGAAGCAGGGGTTGAGGCCCTGAAATTGTGTATCCCAGAAGTGAAAGGAAGCTCAACCCTGAGTGGTGTCACGAAGGGCAGAGGCTCAGATATGCACATATAAAAATACGTGAGCAGATGGGTGTTGTTGTTCAGATTAAATTTCGCACATCCATCTGTTCAGGTGCTCGTACATGTGTAGATCTCAGCCCCTGTCACTAGTGAGACCCCCCTAGTCCAAATTTTCATTACTTCTCAAGCCCGTTTCTCCTGCTATAGCGCCCCCAAACTCTCCCATTATTCCGCGCGACGTTTCTTGCAGCTGAGCCAAGGTCTTTCACAGCGCCTGTAGTGTGGCCTGCTCGCCCTCACCAGATCCTCAAACTCGCGCGTAGCGTTTAAGTTTGTATCGCCAAACGCTATTTTGAAAGATCCTACCACCTACTCAGAAGCGGAACTTATCCCCGCCGTTTGTGGACAGCTCCTCGCCTCTCAGAATCCCACGTGTCGCACGGATCGTAACAGTGTCCAACGAATGTGGAGCTCTCTGTGGCAATTCCCCTCGATCCTCGCGACACTCCACGTTTGTGTCTCGCACTCCAGAAGTACCTCTATTTCGCACGTCCTCAACCCCAGGTAAACATCGCGGGTCATTCACAAACCCGGCAACACAAAATGGTGACGATATGATGTACTACCTATGCCGCGGACCTTCCCGAGACTCCGCCCGCATTTCCATAAGAAGGGCTACCCTGTAGAAACGGTCGTTGTCTACTCCCAAAATTCCACTCTCGTCGCTCTTCGTCTTCTCCCGCGTGCGTTCACGCAAGTTTGTGTATAGGAGCATCCCATCAAAGGGGAGGATCGTCTCTCCTTTCGCAAAGACCTGGTCCGCAGACACCCCGAGTCCTACACCTTCATACTTCACCGTCGAGAGACGCACCACCACACTCCTCACCATCGCGTCCATCGCCCGTAATTTTAGCGGGTCTTGCGTGTCCAGGAGGGAATTGTACTTCGCCGGGCAGTTGTCCAACGACGCCCGTGAATACAGCAGCGAATGCATGGGATCCCCCCCGTAGTTCGCGATAAACCGGACTACGTAGCCTGGGAGACACTGATACCGGGGACACCCAGCAAGACCATCCGCAGGGCTACTCCCCCTCCGGCCAGACAAATCCCGTTTCACGCTGGCCAAGTACCTTGTGGCAAGCTCCATAACCCACGGAGAGCCACTAATGTCCAATGTGGTGGTCACAACTCTTTTGCAAAACCCCTTAACCAAGCTCGGTAGAGCTTGACTGACGCAGTCGGCATCCTTTTCCCCCCGCACAAAACGGCGATGTCTGCGAAGCCCTAGGCATCCTTTTGCAGACGCGCTAGTACGACTGAACAGGTCCACCACGAGGTTCCCAGGAGTCGAATACTGCAACACCAGCTCGTCTGTATGCTTGATGTTCTTCTACTCACATTGAAGCAACCTCACGCGACTTCATTCGTCCGCCATGCTGACCATCTCTCCGCGCTCCAACCTGTGGATTCCATGCGTACAGTTCGTGCATGCTGCATACGAAGATTGCACATACTCGTTGCTTTTGGGGCATACCCGGGCGAGCTGCGTTTAAAGCAGCAGGGTCCTCCGCCAGAACTGAGCAGCCCAATGCGTGACTGAGGCGTGTTGACGCCCTTATATATCCGGATTTTGCGTGAAATGACCTCGGGCTCGGACGTCGACCATCGTGTAGTCCTCCACGTTCGCCACGAGGTCCTTCTGTCGCGTCCGCCTCGACGCACTGGCCCCCCCACTCACCTCGTCACGCACCTCTCGCCTGTCACGCTTGAGGCGCAAAAGCAACATGCTGAATTGCAGACCGCTGCAGAAAATGATTTCGCATCCGGATTCAGCAAGCAGTGCGTCGAATATTGGGATGGAGTCGTCGAGGTTTTTGTGGGTGAAGACATCATGAGCAGGGCCGTCGGCACCCCGCTCGTTTCTTATAGTGAACGGAGGGTCCGCTAACACCAGCTGAGCCTTTCCATCCAGAAACTCACCCGAGTCGCCAGAGTAATGATTGCAAAGGGCGTGGAAAATGCAGCCGTGGACACGGGAATTCGACTTGATCACGCTGAGCAACTTCGCGAGAAGGTCAGTCGACGGATTCTCCTCGGGAAGCAGCTCTTCGGACACATCCTCCGGCGGTGGAGACGGGCTAAAGCGGTTTGTTTGTTTTCCTGCTTCATGAATGGGGTCTTTCGCTTCCGGGAATAATGAGTTGAGAGTCGATTGGAAAGTCTCACTATCTTGCACCGTACCGCTGTTTGCCACAAAATCCCCCACCTCGTTGTCGCTGCCGTGCGGGTCCAGACCCATCTCCCCATTCAGCTGGGAAGACAGAGAATGACGAGGCTGCGCGGAAAGTCCCAGATTGGGCGTGGGGCTCGAAAGTGTAACCCGTCGATGACAAGTCGGGCATTTGTGTTCCGAATTGGCATGCGACAGCTCCGACTCCTCCTCGATAACCCCTGAACCGGCACCATCATCTCTGGGCGCCATACGCCGAAGCCCAAAGGCCTTCCGGGTACCCCCACTGAAGTCGGCAAAGACCCCTCGCAACTGGTAATCGCGCGGCTTAGAGCGGCTCAAATACGGCTAATTGCTCCGTTTCTTGACATCGGACAAACTATCATTTGTAACGATGGCTTGGAAGCTCGACAGGATTAGATTGGTATCCACTGGCATTGCTGTATCGTTCTCAGCAGTTCGACACCGAGCTACCGTACTGATCGTACTCTTCTCCACATTTGCGATCCCCTTCCCTTGCACCATGGTTGCCTGCGTGATGGGTGCAAAGCCATCAGTGCATGGCTTCTGAGGCACAAAGTGATGAAGGTTCGGACGAAACAGAAGGTAGGGTCCGACCAACGTCTCGAACTCCGCAACTCCCACTGCCTCCGCCAACTTTATCCACGCCCGAGTAAGCAGTCGCGCAGCAAACGCGGGATGATGCCCCGTTTGGTTTATCATCTTCAAAGCGAATACACGTTTGCTGCTGTGCCTTAAAAGCCATATTTCAATCGCGTGGAGGAAGATGAGAACCTGAAAAGGTTCTCGGGCGGCCAACAGATAACGTTCCTGACAGAACTACTTCCCGAACCTTGCTGACCTTAAGGTGAATGAACTTGTTGTCTGCAATAGGGTACATCTCATAGTTCTTCTACCTCAGGGCTGCATCCGCGATCTCCCTACTCCTCTTGTCTTTTCGGGTCAGCAGTATGATGAACAGCGCTATGCGCACTATCTGCTTCATCTGCTCCCTGCCCAGCTCGCAAGAGACCGGCTCGTCGCTCTCCATGGAAGTATGGAAGTAGCCGCAAGACTTGCATTGCTTGCTATTAAATGCGGCAATTTCTTTGATTGGCATTATGGCCACGTCGTCTGCTGCGATGACAAAGTGCAGGAAAGCCGACATGTGGAATTTCATGTGGCCAAACTTCGCGTTTACCTCCGACGACGAGAGAACGGCAATGAAGGCTGGCAAGCACATGCCGGTTATCCTAGGCCGGCTGAGTTCAGTTGGCGATATGGTTAAAGTGCGATGAGGAACGAAAGAGGAAAAGAAGCGCGGGAATGACGGGGATGCAAGGGGGGAGTAGCGGAGCGTCGGAAGCGAAGCATGGAAAACCAGGTGGACCGAAGTACATGGAGGAGAGAAGAGGGCAAAGCAAGGGGAGCAGGGGACACCGCGTCGACAAACCTTTACCAGGAGGGTGTGAGGTGTCGTTCTGTGGGAGCACGTGTGTGCCATTTGTGATGCGGGCAGGGAGGGCAGTGGACCAGAGTACAACATGCTCCCACACGCTCACGTTCCTGTTCCGTAACAGCAGTTTAGAACAGTTCCGCCCCCTTCACGAAACTTGAAGAAGTAAGTGCATTATCTGGAGTACTGGGCGGCGTCAGCACTGACAGGTGCTAAGATCTACACATGTGAAAGCACACGGGCGGATTGACGTGCGAAATCTAGCCTGAAAAAGCAACATCCATCAGCCCGCGTATTGTCACCTGTTTAGATCTGAACCTGTGTTATTAATGACACCCCATCGATCTTAAGAATTGCATAATTTTCAAACGTGAAATCAAACTATTGTGGCATGTTCAAAATTGCTTCATTTTGTGCCCGACGATACTTACCGCCAACCTTGCAGGTGCAACCCCTCGTGCGCATCGTGTCGCTACCCCTCCTGCGCTAAGAATTCCTTCTGTCAGTCTTTCCATTCTCAACCGCCACACGTGCATCCTCGCCCGCACACGGATCCTTTCCCATATTCTCCGCCTTCCCCTTATAAAATCCCTTTTCCTTCATTCCCATTGTTGATCCTTTTTTGCAAGTGGTGTACTTCCAAAATGACCGACAAACTTCCCATCATGACCTCCACCCGTCATTGGCTCACGTTGGCGACGGAGCCACAGACACGCGTACAATCGGAGCCAGAATTGGAGCCCGGGGCGACGGCGGATGAGTTCCGGGCAGAAGCGAGCGTGCAGCCCTATCCACCAGACTCACCACCACGCATACGCCTGCGCCTGGACGCCTTAAGAAAAGCGCGCTCTTCGCTTGACCGCCGTGCACCATCACAGAGTTCCGACGGTGAGGACTCCGATGTCGTTGCCGTGAAGGTCGACAAGCAGCCGGTGTCCTGTCAGCCTTTCTGAAACGCCGACTATGAGTCGACCGAGATGTATGTATACATTGCGCAGACCATGGAGCCGCAGCATGCATTTCGCTAAATCAGGGACGCCACCATCGACGGCCTTCGGGCCAGCACAGATGAGTACGGGTACAAATACGACCTTGTCATCACGTCAGTCACAGTGCGACGGTGAGTCGATCCCTCGCTACTGGATATAGCTGACGAGACCATCAAAGACCGCACGGTATTGCGCGAAAGCATGACGTGCGCTATGGTGGACAGCCTTCATCACCGCGAAGCCGTCCTTAGTGTAAAAGAGAAAAAGGACATATCAGTGTGGTCTCACGAGCGCCACCGCGTGCGTTTTGTCGGGCTCAAGGACTGGGGGAACATGACGGATACGGAAATCATGTCCGACGCGTCCGAACCGAACAGCTCCGGCGGACCGGCCCGCATCGACAAGTTGTTCTTCAACTACCTCATGAGTGTCGTCGACTTCATGCAGGTCCTCGGCGTCGAAAACAACATGGATTAACTGGGGTTGAGTCTGAAGGGAACTGGGCAAGCAATGACGAAGGCCCTTCTGCTCGCAGCCATCTGCTTGTCTGCCTACCGCCGCTACGTACACGAAGCGAAGATTTTATTCGGACACCCACGCGTCGTGAATGTGCTCCGCGACCGGATCTTCGACACTTCGACGTCCAAGAGGCTCGGCATCACTGAACATGGTGAGTAATATAGTTCGGAAGAGAGCCCTCGGATCGGAGCTATGTTCATGAATTCCGCGTCGCAGCTAATCACGAAGACCGACCGGGACGAGAAGTTTGAATCCCAAGCTTTCTACGCGTGCGGGCGCTAGCTTTGCCGAGTCTGCCAGGACTTGTTTCAGAAGCATGGCAACGAGAAGGCTCTGAGTTGTGACGACTTTCTGGTGCCTGACATTGCTCAATGGAGACTCGACAGAAATATCGGCCAAGAGCTCTACTCGAACCAGATGCGCCTCATCTACAAGAGACATAACGACTATCAAGAAATTCTGACAAGCGAACCAAGGCCCGCGCTACGCGCCTCGCGAATAAAGAAACTGAGCACTTTGCTCCCGGGCCCAGCAAGCAAACCGCTCCGGCTTCCGCGACGACCCTAGCTGCTGTGCCTTCTTCACGTCTCTCTGCCAGACGTGCTCCTGCTTCCCACCCGGCTGCAATCGAGCCTGCAGTCCGGGCGCGGAAGGCCCTAGCAGTGAGGCCCGCGACAAAAGCGCTTGCCAGGATGGCAACGGCTGCAACCTCCCCACGACCAACGACTCGACTTGTGGAGGTTGTGCAGTCGAGAAACTTTGGTGGAGTGAAAAGACCACTTAGGCAGTCCACGTGAGGGGTCGCTGAGAAGTTCAAAGCGGCCTAGGAAAATACGGGCCAACGTGAAGATACCTCGCAGATGTTCGACGAGAAAGTTGCGAACAACCTGCCGGTCGGCACTGCGGACAAGACCCTGGCGTTTGAAGAAGCACCCGAGACTTCAGAAAATCTGGCATTCGTCGGCCCGCCATACCACGAAGATGAGAAGCTGCGGGTGTGCATGGCGAAAGACTCGCACACCAGCTCTGGCTGCTTCCCATCCGCATATCCATTGAGCGCTGGGCGCACTTTTAGCTCTCTATCAAGGACGTCGTAGCCATGCATGGGCTCCAGTTCTTGGCAGGCAGCTACATGTAATTTACCGAGCACAAGGATGTCGATGTGGGTCCGGGCATCTGGAAGCCCGACTGGCCTCAGACACACATCTGCAGGAACGTAGCAGACGTGGGTTGGGATTATGGCAGAAGATATGCCTACTTTGAGAGGCGACGAGGTGAGATTCAGCACTTCGGCTACACGTTTCTTGAGAACTTCACTGTCTCAAGTGGCATCACGCGCGGAAGCCGCGAGGCACTGACGATCGCCTCCAAATAGAATCTTTCACCCGCTCAAGATTTGTTTTCGTTCATAACAAGCACAGTCAACGGGGAGAGTGAGCTGGGACAGGGGCCGAATAAGACCAGCTGGAACCCGATTGTCAACGAGCGGAAAGACGAGGGGGACGCAGCAAACCGGAAGCAGGAAATCGCCGGCTACTGTAGTACACGAAGCCAGGTAATGGAAGCCTGCCAATCAACGGGGGATTGGATATGGGCTTGGCGAACGCGTGCACAGCTGGACGCGTGGGTGCGTTAATTTGCTGCCTACGTCGGGCTGAGGAGGACATCTGGGACGAAGCTGTTCATAACTAAAACGGGGGGTCGTTTCTTGGTTACTGCGAAGGACTGCCCGCGGCAGGCACTGCACAATGCCTTAGAAGAGTTATTGCAAGCTGAGACGCCTGGGGTTTTGCGCAATCGTGAGCCCGGCAGTGGGCTTCCCGTTGTAATTGTATGAATTTTAACACGGTGTATGAATTTTAACACGTGTTCGCATACCTGGAGGAGAGCGAGCGGGTGGCAGCGGCCGCTTTGATCAAGATGAAGACCCCATTGTGCCGCCCAACTCTGTGTTTTTTAGGCATATACATCTCACGCACGCCGGGGCTGGATATAAGGACCGCATTGAAGATGAGGCGAGGGTATAGTACCATGTGTTCTTTATGCCGAAAGCGAAAGGTATGCTGGACCAGGTGCTCTACGCGCTGAGAAGGCTACCGCAGTTACCCGCCGGTAATATGGCCCGTTTCAGTGGTAGGAGGAAGGAAAGAGGTGAGGAGTCGGATAGTAGAGATAACGCGGACGTGGTTGGGTTTGCAGACTCAGATGCGGATGGGAGTAGGATGGTCGAAGGCGTCAGTCCTAGACATGATTGCTTCGACTTCGATGATCCCGATGATATGATCGCCGTTTCGAGGACTAGTGACAAAGATTGTA
The DNA here is from genome assembly GCA_032356245.1 of Endocladia muricata. NCBI lineage: Eukaryota > Rhodophyta > Florideophyceae > Gigartinales > Endocladiaceae > Endocladia > Endocladia muricata. The sequence continues at coordinate 38,286 of JAUKWC010028876.1, read as the reverse complement.
TACCTATACAAAGAAGCGGCTGAATACCGTGAAGTGGAACAACCTCAACTACTACGTGGCGGTTCGAGAACCAATCCCATCCGGCAAGTCGCACTATGGCCGCTGAGAAAGATTTGGGCTTAGCCCCAAGAAACGGCGCCAAAAAGTGGGCGATTTTGGGGGCGCTATAGCAAGAAAAAGAATTTTGGGAAGTAATGGAAGTTCAGACTGGGCGGTTGTCACTAGTGACAGTGTCTGAGATCAACACATCAAAAAATACATAGTTATAAAATCTCTCCAACGTCGAATGGAGGTTCAGTTCGCTTCGGCGCATCGCGTGATACGTGTTAGTTCTGTTCGGAACAAGCACTCTGTACCTCCCGTTCTACACGCGTGAATTCGAGCACGGCCGCCGGAAGGGTTGGGTGAAAAGTTTGCGTCTGTAATCCCCAGATGCTTCTAATAGTAGGTCTCCGTAGAGCGTATGAAGAAAGTTGTTCGGTATGAAAGGATGCTGACTCGTCTGTACGCCTCAGAGCTGTGCTGCAATCGGCAATAGTTGGGCGCACACCACGCGCTGCGACGTGCCTGAATTCGTCCGCGCACATGTAAACAGTGACGAGTCGATGCAGAGAGCAGGCTCTACTCCACGAACGCATCGCGAAGGATAGAACCACTATGTTCGAGCAGCGCAACCGTGTTGAACGTCTTTTGTTCGGGACGCATTAAACTCACGCAGTCTAGCAGCACTCGTGGAATGTGGCAAGCCTATCACGGGCTCCACGTCAGTCTTCGTTTGCGTTCGACTATGTTTACAATACTGTCCGTGAAATCAGCGTAGAGTTTCGCACACCATCTCTTCCCATATAACGAAACGTCAGCAAGATTCTGGGTGACCCAGTGCAGCAGAACATCACCGAGCATAATTTTCAGTTTTGCAGAGCACCACATGGCGCATATTGCGCGTCGTTGTTTCCAGTGGAGTGCTGCGAAATCCGTTGGAATAATGTTAAGAGTATGAAGAGTCCAAGATAAGCCTATTCACGTGAGGTAGGCTATAGATCATCATGTGACATTGAGGTACAGATGGTGAGATACGGAACTGCAGTGTACTACAGAATTCGCACTACGGGCTGGATGTGTTTCTAAGAAAACAGTCGCGGGTAGTAGGTGCCGACGTTCACCAGACGTGGCAGCTCAAAATGATCTTTTTTAAAAGGCGGCAGCCATGCGGAAAATCGCCCTACTACACGAATACCACGTTTCGGAATGCCACGAAAGTCAGCATTCCATGGCATTACAAAGTTTGCAGCAGGGTTGGAAGTTTTCCTACGCTACTGCACCCAGTAGGCGTCTGGGTCCATCTCCGGAAACACAGATGCCTGCGGAAGCAGAGAGGACTGCCGGCCCGCACACGATTCACGAGATCATCTTTATCCTTAGGGTTCACGATTTATCTCTCGCCCGCATCGGAGACCGGATTCGCTCCTCACGAGAGTGTCGGTCCCGCAGACTCGCTGTTGTCGAGGAGAAACTGGACTATCACGGCTTCTTCGCAACTCATGTGTCGGACTACAATGGTACTTCCTTCGGAACTGCACATTTCCAGGGCCTTGTCGAGAACCTGCGAATGCAAGGAGCACAAGTTAACACAGAGTTTTCGTACTTCGGCCTTTGTGACTACTATCCCCAGATTGACACGCATCTCTTTCCGCATCCCTTCCAGACTGACATGCACCGACGAGTTTGTCAAGGCCCCAAGGAACAAGTCATGGGTAGGGAGCTCGAAGGCGTCATCAAGGGCACCACGATGCCGGGGACATACCCGTTTATAGGTTGCATACAGATCTGCACTAATGAAACCGCCACTGTACTTGAGGACAGTGCCCCCGTTGCCCATCCCGTGCATCTCACTCTTCTGAACTACAGTGCCACTTTCTGCCAACGCTGCATAACGTCCCCGCACACCATCCTTCGCTCCCTTCGTCTTCATACTTTCCCCATGGCGATCAACAGAGACTCTGACATCCCTCCACCTTTCCCGACATCTCACGCACCAGGAACTAGAACCTTCATACTACAATCCGCCATGGACTCTCTCCTATCCCATCTGCATGAAAAAGCCTTCGAAGGCTCCACATGCCAAGACACGTACCATTCTCTGTGAAAATGTCACGCAGTCCTCATCAGCTCCAGTTGCGACACACCCTGCCCGAACAATATTATCAGCACTCGAACAGGCACAAAATCCAGCCAACCATGCCACCGTTGCGTTAAATCTTCAAAAATCTTCTCTTCGTCCACCGCATTCCCCGCCGCGCATTATCCAGCCCGCCATCCAACTTCGCATAAACGTGGCGGACCTTGGAGACGACGCCCCTGCGCATGCACTGCAGGGCAAGGCAGCTCTGCCACGTGCTGCTACCGCACAGGCGCAACGAATCGCCGCCACCTCCTCGCTTCGGAGATCGTCACCCTTTCCACGAACATGCTCACTCCTTCCGTCCAGTTCTCAACTTGTTACGCACTCCATTTTCGGTTTCGAACCGCTGCACAACTTCCACCTTGCCATTTCCAGGCTAATCAGGACCTGCATATTTATTAGTCTCGACTCCCCGGTCCTATTTGCAGTGCGATCTTCCGCTGGAAACAGTTGGAAGCAGTTCACAACCATCCGCACTGCTCTCCTCTGTAGAGTCGACAAAGTTCTGGCTGCTATTCAGAGCGACTTCTACGCTCCTGGCTTCCAGGTCGACTTCTCCGCCTCCGAGAAAGGTAGTTTCCAGAACGGACTCTACACAAATGAAGGTGTGCACGGCGTACTGAAGGCCAAACTATACAAATGCCTTGATATGGTCTTTTCAGTTATTGCAGGTGTCGTCGACCATTGCTGTGATGAAGATGACTCGGCGACCTTCGCATCTATTTACAGTCCGTACTCAGATATTCTAATACTCGGCTCGAGATAGGGATTAGAGAAGCTGAAATTGCGCCAAGGGTCACAATCTAGAGAACCTTGTCAATGAGTTATAGGCCTCCATGCTCCACACCGTCGGGGAACACCGCTCCAGCAGGATCTAGACCCGCAGGTTTCATCTCATCACCCACCTTGCAGATGACATCCGTAACTTTGGAAGCATCCAACATGTAGATGTCGATGTTGATGAACGTAGTGACGCTACACGCCAGCAGAACTACCGCGACACCTCCAAGCGAGTGGCAGTAGCCACCGACGAAACCGTCCGCCGAATTGAACACTCCGGAAACATTTCTGCAGTTCGAACTCAAGTCGGCTCCGTCTTTCAATTGCGTCGCCTCAAGACCGCGCACAGGAATTTAGACGACAGGCAAGGGGTGCTTCTTGTCAGGGAAGGCTTCGGAATGTATCTCCTCGAACTCGCTCACTTGAGAACCCTCGCCGTGCCGCTTGTCGGAGACTAAGAAGGCCGCCTCACCGCCGCGATGCTCCAATCACTATGTGGAGAAGCTCACGACATCTGCATAGATCTTCTTGTCCAGCTAGGTGACAAGGGCACCACTGTGCTGTTGGAACTTGTCGGCGCAAAGCTTTTCTAGCAGCATTCGGTCCAGACATGCGACATCCTTCAAACTACTTTCGTCAAAAGCGGTGACGTTCTAAGCGGCTTCTCTCCATCCGTCCACGAATATGATCCTGACATGAATGTTGTTCGACTCCAACTCATGCGGAAACATGTCATTCAGCGCTTTCATGCAAATACCAGTTTCGGCTCGACGAAAAGGCAGCGATTCAGATTCTTGCTTCTGGTCGCTGACGACGAGGAACAAACAGACGCTGTTCGGGTGGCCCAGGTTCTGTCTCTCTTCCATATCCATGACCGTGAATGATTGCGACCTACCGAGTTTGCCTTCGTTCGGGACATGGATCCTATCCCACCAACCGACACAGTCGATGGAGCTTTGCATTGAGTTTGCGTGCGGTGGTCTACAGTCGAGACTGTAAATCGCAGAGTAAATCTGGTCGCGCTCCGAGACGTGCAGAGATAGGGGCGTCAAGCTCCTGCTTCTCCCTATTTTCGCCTGTGCAAGGCCTCTGCTTTCATTGGAAGAGCTCATGTGGTGCTGTCAAATTTCAACATTCCCCCTTTCACCCACCAGCTCCACCGGCTTTACCATCACGTCTACATAAACAAGTTCTACAGAAACCGTGATGCATGGCCAGTCCTAACTAAACCATCCCCTCCAACGCACGTGCCACTCTCTGTGCACTAGAATTAGAGACACGGAAAGACTACGACCTGTTTCGCGAGCTCACAACATACAAGTACGGATCCCTTCTCTCTTTCTCCTTTGTGCGTCGACGATTACTCTCCCGTTGCTCCAACCACAGCGCGTGGGGAAGAATTGATAGTACTGCCCGGAATCCGTGACAGACCAAACGCGCCATTGCAAAGTTTATACGGTCCCTCGCTGGAGTCTGCACGTGCAGCATAGCAATCGACAAAACCGTCGAACATTCTGGAGAGGTCGTCCAAAAACGATGTCTCCCGTACCGCCACATAAAATTCGTTCTCCGAACACACCTTCGCCACGCTTGTGGCAACGCCAGGGTTGCCTGTGAAGAACCCCTCATCATGCTCTCCACCACACCGTTCCCCCCCCCAAATTCACCGACTCACAAAATACCGCTTGAATCGCAGAACTATACCGAAAGATCTCTCGCGTAAGAATCTGCTATATAACACTGGAAACTGTGCAAAGTATTTGATTGGTTGCCAACAACAGGCACTTCGAAAACGTCAGGCTGTAAGTGCGCTGGCGTTGCCCGCCACGGCCCTCCATATGCCGGAGGCGGGACGCCACTGTTGCGAGCCAGGCGTCAATGTATGCTAGTTGCATGGCCGATCCGTACGCGGACGGATCATCCTGTTGGGCATGGTAGTCTCGGAACTCATAAATGAAATTTCCCCGGAAACAGTTTCTAACGAGTACATCGCCCTCGTCGGGAACACACATCTCCTTCGGTATATAGTTGTGGCAGTAATCTAGATCCTCAACCTTGCTGAGTTGCCACCATGACAAGTCTAGAGTACCTTGCTCCCCTTTTTAGCTCATCAACTTCACTCTCGCTTCAAGAGCTTTAGATGAGCGCTTCATCCGCTTGCTGTCCAATACGAACGTGGTCTTCCGCGCCACCGAGAAGAAATACCCAAGGCATCGCAAATGCTGGTCACTAGCGCTTCTCTTCCGCGCGCTCATCACGTCGGAGATTCTGTACCTCATCCTTCCACATAGAGCATCGTTTGTTGACACGACCCCCTCGCTCTCGCGGCGGAATGTGGCGTCCAGAAAGAAGGATGAACAGCTCCCGGTGCCAAGCTATGCACGCACCATTTTAAACAGATCCATCGCCTCCTGGTAGTAGGTACGCATATAGTACTTCCTACGATCAGCAAGGACCTTCGGTGGAATCGACAAGACACTCTCGACGCCGTCCGCGGAAAGCTCCTTCAGCACCCACGGCTCACTACCGCCAGCCAGTTCCAGACCGGAACAGAACTTGTTCGGTCCGGCTCACCAGTTTCGCGGTGGCATCATTGCAGAATCTGCTCCGCGACGGTCTTGGCAACACCGATGTACTTCGGCCCCACTTGTGTCATAAACGTGCGACTCTGACCAAGTCCAGTCCCGGCACATGGTGTGGCCTGCTGGGTGAGACCAGAAACCCGTAGACACACGTGCAAGCTCTCGTTCTCTTGCGTGACATCCTCGAATTCGGCTTGTAGTCGCAGGAAGTCGGAAAGCGTTGCCTTAGTCGTCACCAGGACCTCGAGATGCTTTTGATCGGCCTGCAGTAGCTTCTCCTCGTAGTTATAAAACCTTGTCTTGAGACCGGCAATATGTTGCTCCTGCGCCCTGACCTTGCTCGCCTGCTCGTCCACCATCGTTCATAGCTCGGACGAACTGTATGGACGGAATCCAGCGGTTGGAGCCCGGAGAGGTGGTGAGAAGACCTGACGAACAGAGACGCGTGAAGATGCTTCGACGTGAGCAGAAGTGCCTCAAGCATATGGGCGCCCTGGTGGTGCAGTATTCAACACCGGGGGACCTTGTGGTGGACCTGTTCCGTGGTTTTTGCGCGACCGGAAAAGCATGCGTAGGAATTCCCAGATACCTCCGTCTCGTTTGGTGCGACAGGGTTGACGACTCCGTCAGTCAAGCTCTACGGAGCTTGTATCACGCATTTTGCGAAAACACTGTGAGCACCCCGTGCGATATTAGTGCTCTCTGCGGGCTCGGGAGCTTTCCACAAGGTACGTGGCGGTCGTCAAACCAAATGTGCCGGCCAGGAGGGGTAGCGACCCTGTGGATGGTCGTGGTGGGTGTCCCCGGTATCAATGTCAACCGGAATACGTAATCCAATTTATTGCGTCCTAGGCCGGGGATCCCATGCTTTCCCTGCGACATTCACGGGCGTCGAAGAACCACTTGCTCGTGAAGTACCACGACCAGCTGGACACGCAAGACCTGCTAACAATAAGGGCGGTGGAAGAGATGGCGAGGTTTGTAAAGGTGCGTCCGTCGTCGGTGAAGTGCGAAGGTATAGGACTCATGGTGTTTCTGGGCTGGGTCTTTTCAAACAGACAGACGATACCCCTCTTCTTTGAAACGCTTCTGTACTCAGATTTGCGTCAGCCCATGTGGGAGAAGATGAAGATCTACGGCGGTTCAATTTTGGGGTACACTAAGAACGTTTCAACCGGGTAGCCCATCTTGTGGAGAGGAGGGCCGAGTCCCACGAAGGTCAGAGGCATAAGGTGTACACCGTACTGGCACCATTTTGTGTGGAGGGGTCTATGAATGACGCACGCTGCTTGCCTGCGGATGAGAAGGTGCGAAATACAGGTCCTTCTAGAGCGCGGGACACGGACGTGGAGTTTAACGAGGATCGAAAAGAACTGTCGCTGTGAGGTCTACGTGCACTGAACACTATAGTAACTCGTACGACGCCTGAGATTCTCAAAGGCGAGACGCTGTTCATAAACTTCGGGAATAAGTTAGATTTTAAACTACGTAGTAGCAACTTCCAAACTATCGTGCGGATGGACAAACTTTAACAATACCGGCCAGTTTGAGACCGAGTTCGGGCGGGCAGGCAACCGTACGGCGTCTGAGAAAGACTCGGCCTCAGCCGCAAGAATGGTTGCCCAGAAATGTGGGCGATTTCGGGGCCGCTCTAGCGGGAAAAACGGGTTTCGGAGGGCGTGAAAATTTTGACGTGGGTCCCATAAGTGACAGCGGCTGATAACTACGCATGTGAAAAGACATGCGTGGATGAATATGTGAACTTTTATCCGGAAAACAACATCTACCTGCCCGTGTATTTCCATATGTGCAGACAGCAGTCTCTCTCATTACTGACACCTTACCAATCTTCAAAAGTACTTACTTTTCAAATCTATGAAATAAACGTTTACAACCTCTCCCCGCCGTCGAGTAGAGATTCAGTTCGCTTCTGCGCATCGTGGGATACGTGTAAGACGTGTCCAGAACAAGAAGTATGTGCCTCCCGTTCTCCCCCGGTAAACTGTAGCACAGCCAAGGCAAGGATGAAGTGAAGTGTTGGCGTCTGAGCTACCCACACGCATGAAAGAGTGGGTGGCCGTACAACACATGAAGAAGGATGTTCCGTATGAAACGATGCCGATTCAACTGTACGTCCCAGCCTCGCACTGCAATTGGCAAAACTTCGGCACAAACCAAGTGGTGCCCGATGTATGAATTCGTACAAGCACGTTTTCAGCAAGGACGGGGCGATGCAGAAAGCAGGTCGTACTACAACAGCGCAATGCGAACGACAGAACTGCCCCAGTTGAGCCCCAGTATATATTTAAACATCTTATGTTCGGCACGCCCTAGAATGACGCCCTCCAGTTGCACTCTTGCAATCTGCCTCGTCTTATGCAAATTAATCGTGAGTCTTTCGTGAGGCCTTCCGTATGTTTTTGATACTGGCCAAGGAACCAGCGTAGAGTTTTACACATCATCTCTTGACATATAACGAAACGTCAGCAAGATTCTGCGTGAGCCAGTGCAGCCGAACATCATCGAGCAAAGTCCTCAGTTTCTTAGAACCGCGGATGGTGCATATCGCGCGAAGCGGTCTTCACTGAATTGGCGCAAAAGTTTTCGGAAGGCAGTTGAGGTTTTGAAGAGCCCAAGGAAAGCTTATTTTCGTGAGGTAGGCTACAGGTCATCATCTGACATTGAGTTACATCAGGCCAGATGTGGAATTGCAGCATACTGCACAATTCGCAGTACGAGCTGTATGTTTTACCTGGAAACAAACTGCAAGTAGTGAATGTTGGCGTTCTCTGGACGCGGCAATTGGTACTTTATTTTCTTGAAAGTTGGTGCGCATATGAAAAACCGCCGTACTACACAAAATCGACGTTTTGGAATGCAACGGAAGTCAGCATTCCATGGCATTGCAAGATGTGCAGTACGGGTAGAAGGTTTACTAGGCTACTGCACCCGGTGCCCGTTGGCATCCCCTTCCGGAGACATAGGCATTTGTTGCACGCGAAAATCTATTGCCTACCTCTCACAGATAAGCTTAACTGCGAGGCTCCATATATTTCGTTGCCTTTGGAAGTACTGCACCGGACTACACTCAAGACAACTTCCGAAGTTATGTGACACGTACCTGTCCGCAGAACGAGAACTTGTTTTCGGCAATTTTGAAGTGAACTGTCGTAGACACAAATAGTGCCGCATTGTAAGGCAGGCGATAAAGTAAAAAACCTCTCCGTCGGGGTCTGGAGCACCAGCCCGCCAATACCGAAAGGAAAACGAAGACTGTCATTTAATCTCCGTAAGAAGTAGCACCTTATATGGGTGCTGGTACACAACATCAGTTGCGTACGTGCTTACGGTAACAGGTTCAGCAGTATCGCGAGACTGGAACGTATCGTTTCTAGATTCCGCCATGGTGCTGCATACTACGGCCAGATTTGTTCATCGTCCCGGCACTGACTAGTACCATGCGCATGAATAATTGTCTTCGATAGTGCATGCTTGCTCATGAAAGATTGCTAACCGCAGTCGACTTGTGAGGCCTACGGCCAAGTCGACATCTTAGGACATTGATCAAGTTTCGTCCTATGCTGTACCGTCACCAGTTCCTGGAAGGGAAAGGAAAGAACACACGCGAGCATTTCATTTCAACTCTGCTGTAGCGATACCACAAATGCCTCTGGCTCCACTGCGAGCTCAACCTTTTCGCCCTAAGCAGGTCTTACAAGTCCGATGCGAGAAACAATACCGATTTGAACCGGGGGGCAATGTTGGAGACGAGTTCTGAATGTTCGTTTCGTGCTATGTACGAATACTTTTTTTTTGTCGGTGGGAGGGGGAGAGTACTGACGGTGGTAGCGATCTACTAATGTAGAAAAACGATAGCCGAAAACGGCGCTGTGGAGTCTCGATATGGCACTGGCATGTCCTCACCTATCTGCACATCAGCAGTTCTAAATTTCTGTCACTGGGGACACCTCCCAAGTGAAAATTATAAGCACTTTTTTAAAACTCCTTTCTTATCGTGCTGCAATACCCCAAATTCGTCAGATGTTCTAAGCGAGCAGTCTCGCTGCCGATTTCAAGTTGTTCCAAGCAGTCATGGCGTGATCTGTTTGCGGAGACCAGTTCCTGCACGTTTGTGCAGTGTCCACCATGGTTATGGCGAACGTTAGGCTGTAGCTTGACCCAGTGGCTCCCTTACGCTTTTCAATATTTGTCGAAGCAGCAATCGAGTTCTCAGCGTCGTAGGAGTCGAGATTGGTATATCTAGAACCGACCTTTTCTGCCGTACCGCCCCCGTCCGTGGCAGAGTTTGAAAATTCAACACCGTCCTCGTCGTCGGCAGTGTCGAAATCCTCAGCACTCGTATCATTGATAGCATTCATAGTGGACATCTGGCTGGCTAGGCACTGCATTAGCTCTCTCATCCCATGTAAAACGTGGTTCGGTACAGCCTTCACTTCATGCATACATTGTGTATGGTACCGAAGCACTATCTTGTCATTCGTGCGGTCCGCGTATCCCGCACAGACGTTCCTGAGACGCATATGTCCGAAGAAAACAAATTTCGGCAGCGCCATCATCTTCTCGATCATAAGCAAAGCAAGAGTTCTCACCTGCACGCGTTTCTCTCTGTACACATACACGTGCAGATGGTTGACCATACCCAAACAGAAGCCTACTCGGCTGCTCACGTTCGGGAGGATCCGCGCCATCCCTGCTTGTACCGTCAGGTAGAAGTCAATGTGCGGGGCATACTGCGGACAGAAGTTTTGTGGGAACGAAAACGGCCTCTCAGTCGTTCGCATGATCCCGTCACCATAATATCTTCTTCACACCGACGTTGTCGGCAAACCTGACGCTCGAACGGTCTCACCCGCGCACGACTCTGTGACGCCGTCACTCAGTCTTCTCTCTAGTCGTAGAATTCCATCCGCGACCCGCCGTGCTGAAGCGGTGGCTGATTTCGAGCTTTGATTGTTTCGCGTGGCCGTCTTTTGCTATTTGCTACCGATTAGATTACACCAAATCCCAGCCACAGCCTGTACTAGTGCCTCCTCTCGGTAGAATATACGCATCAGGATGAGAAATAGCTTTTGAGCCGAGGACGTGTTTAAATTGGGCGACAGAGTGACGGGCTCAAGGCTTCCGCGCGCAGCGCAGCTTCACCTACCAAACTTCCCACGGTAAACGCAGACGATAATCTGAAGCTCCCGTTGTCATTTCTCAGTGTACGCTTACTCCCTGCCACGGTCCCCATCCTTATCCGCTTCAGTCCTCCACATGCGTACCGGACGTCGGTTGTGCTTTCAGATGTTCGGACCCAACCTGTTTCACTCAAGGTGGCTACTATGGGCAGAACCAGCCTCGAAGCGCTGACTCTTATGCATAGCTACCATGTACTCCACAGAATGGTACGAGTCGATTCGGCACTAAATCGGATTTTCGATTGAAAGGAACCAGAGCGTGGGGTGTGGATTGGCCTCCATGAATAGACGCAACTTCTTCCCGCGTAGATGGGGCGAGTTGAACAGTAAAATTTAACCACGAGTCTTCGCTTTCATATCGATCATTGAGTGTTGTCACCAGTGTCAACCGGTAGTTGCTTCCGAACCTTCTTGGACACAATCTGTTGGCTACCTTAAGATTTGCCCAGTTTGTCCCGGGATACTGTACACTTTTCGGCTTTTTTGTTCTCGCTTTTCTCTGACCGGTCATTCTCTGCAAGGTCTCGCCTCGGCTCCAAGGTTATCGACTTGAATCTAGGGGACTTCCCTGCTTGCACTGTTTGCATAGGTCGAGGCGTTGACCGTGGAAATTGTAGACCAGCCCCCTTCCCGGGAAACAGGTTGCCGGTAGCCAGTGCTGCTGGAGACTTCCGAGGAGAGACTTCAGACCTGGATAAAGTATTGCGCGAAGGACGAACACGACCGGCAGAAGATTGCCTCGACGGTCCGGTAAACGGGTTTGTCACGCGTGCTTTGTCGGTGGTCGTCGTAGGCCAGACAGCAGAGTGCAGAGTTGCTTTATTCGCGTAGCCCGTATCACGGGCACCGTTGCACAACTCGATATCCTGCCAGCAGAACCGGCGTCTCTTGGAGAAGGCAATCATCTGCATGAGGTACAGTTTTCCGAAGGGGATTTTGAAAAGCTTAGGGTACACAATCTGAGTATCGAGGAAATCATTGTAACCGAGTTCCTTGGACTTCGCATATTTTTCGAAGGAAACCAGGCAAGCCTATGAGAGACGCCAAGCACAACTGCAGAAAGCCCCGAAGCAAAAAGATCCGCCGTGGCCTGGATTGTGGACGAGCCACGACGCCGAAGGCACAAACGGACGAACACCTATAGGGCTCTGTGACCGATGATTGTCATCATCAACGTGTGTAACACTTAGCCATGTAGTCATCGGTTTGTTGATGTTAGAGCTGCTCAGCTTCTACAACGCGCATGAGTCGTGAACAGAAGTCTCTATCACGCGTACGTGACGGTAGTCGGAAGACGGGTCTGTCGCTACCAGTAGAATGGCCATGTTCAGTGCTTCCTCCGTCCCCTTTGGAGTCAACAGCAGCAGGTGCATGTACGCGTCCATAGAGAGAGGCTGCGTGAAGAGAACGACACTCATGAGAGGGTAGAAGAATCACTTGTCGATGCAGACCAGTCCGGCGGAAGCAACTTGGCCGGAGTCTTGGGACATTATGTCCACATTTCTGATGTCGTGTCCATTCTAACGTCAGAAAGCGCGCAGGCAGAAGCACTGGCAAGCCTAGTCCACGCGGTTGTTTTTTATACAGAATAGGGCAACTCGTTGGCAAAGGAGGTTGTCCATCATTCCACAGCTGACGCTTTTGCGCCACATGAGGGCGTCCTTGATGCTATCGTCAGCGATGTCTGGTAATGGGGGATTTTCACTCGTACTCACGGTGACCGACGAGACGAGAAGATGGCACTTATAGCCCACGCTGAACCATATCTGCGTGCCTGTGGTCGATGATGGAAAGCATGCTCTGGCAGAGATATTATTGCGGATCCGTAAGGTGCTGAATCCCCATGCATATCTCGGTGGACTCACAGCCGACCATTGACGAGGGGCGGCACCACAGCGTCTGCTCTTCCAACTCTACGGCAATTACACTAGAAGAGCTACTGTCGAAGCCGTCTATTGGCGGAGAGGTGTGTAAAGAAGCAGGCTCGTATCTGGAGGCGTCGCACTGTACGTGTTCGTAGCCTGCCGAATCCCATTCCGAATGCCATGCGTCCGGTGCGAGCAAAAAGTGTGCCGCTCATACTGCTAGCTGCGGGGGACGGCTCCAACTCTTCCTCGGCTTGCCTCTCCATCGCGACCGTGATTGAGTCCCGTTTGAAGCTGATGATTGGAGGCCTCCTCGGCACTTCGAACAGACGGCAGTCACGAGAGAGGGCCCGGAATACGTATCCGAAGGGAGAGATCTCTTGGCGGGAAGTAGAAGAAAACAAGCGACAATAAGTCCCTTGTTTTCTTCTACTTCCCGTCAAGAGATCTCTCCCTCCTGTACCTATTTCGGGCCCTCGGGGGGCACAACGGTGACAGTCGGGACAAAAGACACGAAGAGATGCAAGTCTTCGCGAAAGGGAGGCAGTAGCAACAGGACTTTGGTACGTCAGGCGGTCATATTGGGCAGCATAATGAGTCAGGCCCTGGAGCACGCAGTGCTGATCGGGCTGCAAGAATACGTTTCAAAGCTTGTAAAACATAAGAGGTTCGTGGTCGGAATAAGGGTCACTGCTGTCAAGGGCTGGGATTCATAAAGCCAAAAAATGGGCAGATAAGTTTGCGAAATTGGCAGTGAAGGACACAACCGATTTACTTTTTTTTATTCTTCATAAGGAGATGCCCAGCACCGGCGCTATTGGCACTGAGTCAACCCGAAACTAAACCTAGCTTTCCAAATGCTCGCCAAGGCGTGGCTGCTAGCTGCGACCACTATCACACAATAAAGAGGTAGCTGGTAACGAAGAAGTTGTGAGCTGGCCCAGTATGCTACCAGTCCACACTAGAAACATGACTCATTCCCTCTGAAATCACGACACCTGACACCCTCGTGAGGCCGATACATCGGTGAGGTGTCCTGTACTTTGCTTGCTACTTCCTCGGCTTTTCTCGGCGCAGTTCCGCGCACCTCATCTCCGCTACGCCGCTGTTGATACTGTGCAGCAACACTGTCTCACTTGCAGCATTCCCAAGCTTCTTTCAGTCGTTGCTTCCTTCCCGGTGTCCGACCACTGCTGAATGGGATCGACTGCCCCAAAGCAGTCGGCACGTGCTTTTGCCCCTTTTTTGTGTACCAATCTCTCCTCACCGGAGACGAATGCAAAGTTTGGCCGCATGAATTCGCACACACTGCCCTCACAACCTATACTGACGAGATCTACATGCCGATTGAGGAAGTTAGCGCGATGAAATGGAACCAATGCAAGCCATGCAACGATTTTCGTCTTTCTGTCGGGGGCCGAGGCCCTGTCTCCTGCGAGCTGTACACCGAGAAAATGAAGCAGGTCGCACGCGCAGCTCTTTCAATAGTGCACCGAAGGAGAAATGAGAAGAAGACAGGAACACCACGCGTGTGGTTCGGAACAGGAACAACTACACAGTGTCCCTCATTGCTGGCACCTAGATTCTGTCCTGTAACTACAGCAAGGGTCAAGTTGTAGTTCTGTGCACAAAAGTCTCTGGTCGACGCCCGAGAACGTTCCAGGTGACAAGGTGTTTTCACTGCATCGTTTTATGCCACTCGAACGGCGGTAGGAAATGTGGATTTGCTTTGAAGAGGAGAAATCAAAGCAATATTCTTCCCACCAGTGCCGTGTAGTTGCAGACTTTGCGGTACGGAAGAGTGGCGAAGACAGGCGGGGGTTTCAGTTTGCGAGGCACTAGTCGTACCTCATCTCCTTTTTCGGAGGCGTGTCAAGTATTTCGTTGCTGAGCCGTAGGCACGAAAATGCCCGGCCTAGACATCTTTGTGCCCACTACGCATTGTACTGTTTTGCAAATGATTGTGTCGGAAAGGCAATTAGAGAGTAGAGGTAGTGCTCTGGCCGGGGTTAATCTGCCGAGAGAGGTGCAGCAATGGTATTGGTTGCAAGTGTGCCTCTTTTCTTCATTTGCCCGCATTCGATCCGTCGTAGCGCACACGGCAGGCCCTACCACTCTTCAACGATTTGATACGTCCGGCTTAGCCTCCATTCCGGCTCGAATCACCACACCCGACCATCCACGACGCTCTCTCAATCTCTCCAGATACCACTCCCCCACAATCTGCATCATATTGCGTACCCCTTGTCTCATCGCCCTTCAACCACTCTATGCATCCCGCGCGACCTTCGCTTGGACCTACCTCTAGGTGTGAATATTGAAGGTACACATCCTGCCCAACCTTTTCACTGTCGTGCAAGTTCCGAATTGAAGCCCAGCTGGCTACCTATGCACGTCGTCGCAACGTAGGGAGAAGAGACTAGTCGCTCTGTAAGTTTAGCTGGTGTCGATTTACAATCGCGGGCCTTCCGGGTCCCGCGCGGCTGAAGCTCACGTACGTTCTGCGGCAGGTTCCTGCGTTTTCCGGTTTCGACCCCATGCCTAGAAGGTACCCTAGACCGAACGGAAGTTTAAATATTCTTTGCTTGCCAGCATAACAGTTACATTAAATTTCAATTGACATTTCTCGTTGTAGTACCTGGCAGGCAAATTCACAATACACTTTTGCCTACAAAGCGAATTGTGTGCGTGCCTGACAACCGGCTGGCTTCCTCGCAGCCTGTGCGCTTCCCCATAGACGCGACCAGTGCTACTTTTAGTGCAGTTCAAAGTGCCCACGAGCAGGCCTGTCTTCTTGTGTTCGGGAGATACCGGACGACAGCTCCTCCTGTGCAAAACGTCGTAGCCTTCGATTCTCCGTCTTCTATCGCCCTCTCCTCCCCGAGCAGCCATCTCTGCCCGCGATCAGTATGGGCTGAAAGTTATAGCAGTGCTTCTGCCTGTTTCCCGATGCGTACTCCATCTCTAAACACGGGCAATGAAGTTAGTTCTAAATGCAGCAAGCGGCCGAGCCCGTCCCTATTTCGCTCCAGCGCTCATCCGCTCCAGTACGCTCCGCCGAGTACGAAGACAACAATACGTCGCATGAAGTTTCGAAGTCTCTCCTTCTCGGGCTCCCAGTTTCACGTCACTCGGATGCCGAGCCGGCTATGAGTAGCACAGTCGTCCTCATATATTGTATAGGATTGTCTCTCGCCGCAGTGGCGAGTAATGCCGGCCTGCGCCCCGACGATGACATCATATCGATCGAGAGGGTTCACGACTTCTCTGTTGCGGGCTTTCGAGACCACTGCGCTCAGTATAGAGAGCAGGCTTCCGCCCGCGACGGTGGAAAGCACTTCAGAACCATCGAGACTATCCTCCCTGGCGGAGGTGATGCAGTCATGGCTGTCACTCAGAGTGACTTTTACGTTCCCGTGCTACAAGTGATCCTCTTGGCTTCCGCAACATGCAGTCGCATGCATAAACTCTGCGCAGATGCGGTGCTTCACGATATTCTACAGGCCAAACGGTGGAAGTCCGTCCACAGGGTTTTTTTGAATTTTTCCTAGGGAGCATATACCGTTGGTGTGATGAAACAAACTCCCGACCCCTTGCATGGCAATGAGCTCAGTACTCAGACACTATACCACCTAGCTCGAGACAGGAACCAGAAGAACACTCAATCTTCGCCCAAGTTCACACCCATAGGGAGCACGTCAATGACTATAACGCCACCAGGCTCTATATGTTTGGGAAGGACCACCTGAGTAGGCCCGAGATCCGCAGTTGGTATCTCCTTGCCCACGTAGTAGATTACATCCGCCATTTCGGGAGCCTACGTGCCGTGGGTGCCTGTGTCTGTAGACATGCTCACACGTTACTCGAAGAATACTAACCTCACACATGCATGCGCATGGCGACAGCCATGGATGAAACCATCCGTCGAATTCAGCGCTTTGAAAACCATACTGCCATTTGAGATCGATTTTTTCGTCTTACAACCGCGTCTCGTTATAAACCCGCACATAAACCTAAATGACGGGCATTGGGTGCGGCTTGTCTGGGAACGCTTCAGAATGTATCTCCGCCAACTCGCTCACTTCAGAATCCTATACATGCTGCTTTATGGAAACGAAGAAGGTCGCCTACCCACCGCTATGCTCTATCCACCACGCTTAGAAGCGTCCGAAATCTGCATCTACCTTCTTGTCGGGCTTGGTGACCAGGGTATGACTGTACGTCTGGACCGCGTCCGCGAGAAACTTATCCAGCATCATTCGGTCGACAAGTGTTAACTTATCCAAAGTAATATCGTGTGAAGTGATTACGTCCCTAGCGGCTCCTGTCCTTTCGTTAGCCACTTTCAAGGCGGCCTCAATATTGGTTGCGTCGGCCTAATGTCAAAACATGCCATTCAGCGCGTTCATGGAAATAGCATCTCCGGCCCGACGGAACAGCGGCGATTTAGCCTTACAATGCTACCCATTTACGACGAAGTAAAGACGAACACTGTGTGAGTGGTTGAAGTTCCTTTCTTTTTCAGTATGCAGGGGCCTCAATCACTGCAGGTTATCGAGAATACCTTCGTCCTGTACATGGCTTGTCTTCCATCGATCGGAGTACGCGAACGAGTGCTGGAACGCGTCTTCCTTCGGAGGCTGTCAGATGCGAATGTGAATTGCACGAAAAACCAGGCCCTGCTGCCGGACAGGCAACGATGAAGGCGTCGTGGCACTGCTTCACCCTGGTTCTGGCTGTGTAATTCCTGTCCTATCATTGAAGCAGCCGAGGAGGTGCTATGAAATTTCCACATTCCCCCGTTCGTCCATCAGGTCGACTTGTTCTACCATCCATTCTACATAAGCGGGGTCTACAGAGACCCTGATGCACGGCGAGCCCTACCTGAATTATTCACCTCAACGCACACTCTATCTTCTCGGCACCAAAAAAGAACACATCTGAACTGCAATCTAGTCAGTGATCTCCCTGTATACGAGTACAACTTGCTTCCCCTCATTTGTTCGTTGCGCAGATAGTACACTCTTTTCTACTCGAGCAGGACCGTGCGAGAAGTGATCCGAGATTGTGGCCGGAATCTGTGATGAACGAGACAAGCCTTTCCAAAGCTCTCAGGGTTCTTGCTTTGAGTCTCAGCGTGAAACGTCGAGACTGGCAACACCGCCGGGCGTGTTGAACACGTAGTCCACGCACCACGTCTCTCTTACGGGCACATACGAAAGCTTCTCTGAACACATCTTGACCACGTCGCTAGCTACCTGAAGGGCGTCTCCTGAGACATCTTCTCCATCCTGTGTACCAGACTATTCCCTCCCCTTCTTCTCTGATTCAGACGACGCCGCTCAAACTGTTGTAAGAAACGAAACTATCTGTTGGGAAAACCTGTGGCATAATACACATCAGACAGTCCGTAGTATCTGCGCGATTTCCACGGCCAAACACTTCAAAGCCATTAGGCTGTAGACCTGGCTGTGCGTGCTCCCGCCACTTTTCCCATGCAGTAGACAAAATACCGGTGTTGCCAGCCATGAGTTCAGGTATTCGAGTGGCCTGACGGACCCGTACGCGAGCGACTCGGCCAGCTCATTGTCGAATGTTCAGAAATCGTAAAGGACGTGTGTTCGGGAAGAGCTTCAAACCAATAAATTCCCCTCTATAAGACCACAAACCTCACTCTGGACAGAGTAGTCACCGTACGGCGGGTCTCCGAACCAGCTTGAGGCGCCACAATGAGAACTGAGGAGACTTACGATTTGCCCTTAGCCCATCACCCTCACCCACGCTGGAAGTGACCCGGACGAGCGCTCCGCCCTCTCGTCGTTCCATACAAACATAGTTTTCCGCGACATCAGGAAGAATTAGTCGAGACACTGCATACATTTGTTTATTTCGTTTCTTCGTCACGCGCTCATCTTGCTGGAGTGTGTCTGCGTCATTCTCGCGCATGGAGCGTCAACCGTTGAAACAACCTCTTTGCACTCGCCAAGGGATTCGGCGTCCATAAAGAAGAATGACCACCTGCTGGTGGCAACCTCTGGACGCGCTACTCAAGTTAGAGCCGTAGCCCCATTGGATTAAGTTCGCGTCTAGTACTCCTCCTGGTTGGCAAAAGCTTCCCGTAGAACCGCCAAAGCACACTTCATGCCCCCGATGGAAACGTCTCTTGCCATGCAGGGCTCACGACGACCCATCCAGTACCGGGACTGGAACGGAACTTGTCGGCTCAAGCTCATCAGGTCCGCGGTGCGGCCATCGCAGAATGTGCTTCTCGATGTTCTTGGGAACAGCAATGTACCTCGTCCATACTCCTGTCATTCGCTCACGACTTTGACCGCTACATGTGACGGCACGCACTGTGTCCTCCTGGGCGCCTCCGAAAACACCGGTGGGCTCTCTCACGCCTGCTTGACATCGTCCAATTTGGGTGAAACGCTCATGAACTGGGAATGTGTTGCTTTACCCGTCACACGTAATTCAAGATCGTCTTGGTCGGTTTACAGTATTTGCTTTCCGTAGTCATTCACCTTGGTCTCGAGACCAGTAATCTTCTTCTCCGGCGCCATGACCTTGTTAGTCTGCTGCGTAAGTATCAGTAGAGGTTCTTTGAGCTGTTCACGCGAAATCGTTTGGGCTTGAACTACAGGAGAGCTCTCAACCCTCGTCCGGGATGGGATGGGGAGTAGTGCCGAGTGAAAGGGTCTCACTTGCGTTGCACCGGGCGGGCGTGGCGTCGCGTGAGGAATCTATTCTGCTCCATGGAGGATGTGCGACCGCGCAGGGGTAGAAATCCCGGGTGTTGGAACGTGCGGTGTGGAAAAGATTATAGGCTGGAGAGTGGAAGCGAGTTTGCTCAAGCTGCAGCCACAATCAATGGAACAGCAACAAATTGACATTTGGTTGGCAGCACGCCCTAGTGGAACTAATAGTGCTGTAGTGGACCTGTTGGTTTCGAAGACCGTGCCACCACTGAATTAATCACTATCTACAGGCAACAGAGATGGCGCGGGCGCCGTCTGCGCGTGTACCGCTTTCCACGGCCCGCCTCCAAGGTGCGACTGATGCGCACCGATTGGGCGGTTCGGTGCAGCCACAGTGAAGGACGCGGTTGGTCCACCGCTTTCCTCATTCTGCTCCTCGGTGGCCGGCTTCGGAAAATCTCGCGGAGAAGTAGCGTTTTTCCTCTTTCAGTGGGGCGGAACCTTCCATGTAGCAGTGCTCCATAGGTACAACAGAATGGACCGAGACTCGGTGAGAAGGACATCTTTGAAAACTGCCTCGCATTTCGCCTGAACTGCGCCATACGAGTTGTATATGGCGCTAGTTCCTCGTCCCTTGCGAAGTTACGCATATGCTGACATTCACTGCGAGGATTTAAAGTATCATGACAGTCGAATGACGGGACTGTAGTTGGCGACTGGAGGGCGCCAAATGGGCAATCCAGAGAGTAACCAAAAGTCAGATCTCGGCGGTGTTAGTACTGGAAGGGGTTCGCATTTGCTCAGGTGAAATTAAATGGGCAGGTGCCTGGGTTTTTTCGAGGGCACTGAAGAATATCAATCTGCGCATGTGTTTGCACATGACCGCGCCGGAACCGTGGTCATTACCATCACCCCCCCCCAACCCGCACTCGTGCAAGTACACTTACGTTTCCGGAACAGGGGAGGGGCGCGCCAGTTGTCGCAACTGCCCGTCCACGAAAGAGATGTGTTTAGAAAAGAACTCCGCTTGATCCCTCCGCGCTGCGCTTCCTGCTCGCAATACGAAGGTCGCACACCTGCTATCACTGCACGACGAATCACACCCCCTTCATACCAATATATCGACATGGTCTCCCTTTCTTTCCTTGTTCCGTCCTGCTTTCTCCTCGTAGTACTCTCACCGTCATGGTTTTCCCTGCTTTGCTTGAGACGCTCTTCTTCTCCCACGTTGCCTCTCCGGAATTCCCTGACTACTGTCCCTCTTTCATTTCCCGCCAACTAGACTTAGCCGACCCCAGATAGCAGGCACGTGACTACCTGCCTTCGTTGCCGTTCTCTCCTCTGCGGAGGTGGCTCCGAAGTTTGACAGCAGCAAGGATCACATATTGGCCTTCCTCCACTTCGCCCTCGCCGCAGATGAGAGTGCTTGAATGGCGATGGACGAGCATACCGCAGTGAAGACCAAGTAGCGAAAGCCCCGCAGCGACTTGCGCACTTCAAGAGAGAGAGCGACGATGAGGTCTCAAGCGAGCTCCATGCTGAGCATTTCAAGCAGGTAGTATGGATAGCGCTCCTGACCGTGCCTCTGACAGAAGAAGACAACAGGATCGGGGAGACCGTCGATACGGCCCTGAGCGAGACCAGCTGCGGGGTGTGCTTCATTTTTGGAACGAAGTCCATCCCGCGTAAGGATGGCGGGGTTCGGGAGGTCGATCTCCCGAAAACATTGTCGGTTGGCCGCAGCAGAACCTTCCAGGTCCTCATCTCAATGCGGCTGTGCGATGTCAAGAACCACTAAGACCGGCCGTACATAGAACGCTTTGCGTCGCGCGATGACCTCTTGTCTAGGGTCTGTCGCGACTTGAGTGGGGATACTTGGGATGCCCTGGGCTTTCAGCGCGAAACGCAGGACGATAGCGGTGCCTTTTCAGAGGTTATGAAGATAAGATTGGGGTCACCAGATGCCAGCTCGGAATAAATGAGACCCCGTCGTCGTAGGTGGATGACGCGATCAAAGTGCACCCCTAGCGTGAGACTGTCCGCCGGGTCCCTCCATTTGTTATCTTTCTGGCCAAAACTAGAGATGAGTCTTGATCTGGGGGGTACCAACAGCGAAGGGGAGGAATTCATGGCCTTTACCCGGACCAGGGAAGGTTCTCAGACTTTCTGGCCGATTCTCGACTGAATCGTGCCGTACCCGTGAGACCCGTTTCGTGAAAAGCCGTAGCGAGCCAATGGCAGCATTCCGTTTCCATGTCAGTAGGAGCTGTTGAATGAGTGGCCCCCAGACGAGAATCCTCGGACCGACCTTCTGGCGGAGCTGCTTGGCTAGAGGCGGTCGGAATGCCGTTTCCATGGCTGCAGTTCACACGGACTCTTCAATCATCAAGCTCACGGTTGAAATGAATGCCTGGACGATAAGATTCAGTGCCTGCTGATGGACACCCTATTCGACACCAGACGCCAGAGGGGTAAAGACGATTCTGCTGATTATGCTTCTACCCGCAGGGACATGGACACGACCATCTTGACATTCGACGTAGTGCTGGCGAAAACCACCAAAGTAATAATGCTCTATAGCCGTCTGCGCTTTGGCGTGTAGACTTCGCAGCTGAGTCGTCGTAGCCAAAACGTGTATCACGATGGGAGAGACAGGGCTGTATGTCGAAGGGTAGGCGGCGGGAAGGCCTCATACCTAACATCGAAGACCGGCGGGTGCTGCAAATCCGTGCTCCAGGCAGTTACACGCAGAACCGTCGTATAAAGTGAGACAGCTAGGCCCCGGCCACCCAATGGGCTGTTCATGTGGGGCTGAGGAGTATACCGGCGGAGATAGAGCCGACGGGGAAAGGCTACCAAAACGACAGGTATGTGCAGTTATCGCACGCAGTATAGACGACCCAAATGTCTCAAATCGAGCGGTTGAAGCCCGGGAACGTTGTAATAAGATTTAACGACGATAGTCACAAGGCGATGTTTCGACCCGATCAGACGATCATTCGGCACATGAGTGACCTAGTGGTAAAACATTCGACACCAGTAAACCTTGTGGTAGACTTATTGAGTCGTACTCGCACGACTTCAAAAGCATGTCTAAGGGTTCCGGGCCATCATCATTTTGTGGGATGCGGCAAAGTTGACCACTGCGTCAGTCAAGCGCTATGGGGCTGGAATACGGCTTCTTGCGAAAGCGTTGCGAGCACCCCATCCAATACTCCCGGCGCTCCCTGGCTTCTCAAGCCTGCCAAAAGGTAGTGAGCAGCCGTGAAATGTAACGTTTCTGCGAGCAGGAGGGATAAACCTGATGAAGCGTGCCCTGGTTCTATCGCCTGTGTCCGTGTCTACCAGACTCCACAGCCCACTTTATTGCGAGCTACGGTATGGATCCCGCATTTTCCCTCCACCATTCGGGCGCGGCGGTAGAACAAATGGCCAGAATCATACCATCGTCTCCTAGGCATGCAAGATATGCGAACATTATGGGCGATGAAAGCGATGGCGGACCGTGTTGTGCAGTGCCCCTGCGATGGTGAAGTAACAATATGTGGGCCTCAGGATCTCTGCAGACCTGGTTTGGGTGAAAGGGGATTCGACGCTTTCCTTCGATGAAACACTGGTGCATGCCGATTACTGCTAGGAGATGTAGGGAAAGATGAAGATCTATGGACGGAGAAGTTTCGGTGTGGACAAAATAGGGCTTCACCTGGAAGTCTTTTTCGCAGAAGGGCGGTTGGAGGTCGATGAAGGCCCAAGGCATAACCTCTACGCTGTACCATCACGATTGTTTGTGGTGACGTGGGTGAAATATAACTAGTGCCTGCCTAGAGATGAGGATGAGCATGGAAGGAGTACTTCTGGAGACCGAAATGCAAACGAAGAGCTTTTCACAGATCAAGACGAGTTGTCGCAGAGAGTTGTACGGTTGGTGCCCCTCGTTCCAGTCCGTGTGACGTCTCACACTCGAAAGTTCGACAACCTGCTCACAAGCTATGATAACACTTTCAGTTTCTAAGTATAAGGCAGAGTCTATGAAAAAGGAGCGCAGCAGGGTAATACTAAACACTACCTGCACGTGCGGGAACCTGTTTCCGCAAGTACGCCATACAGTGTATCACGGGCAAAAAAGCCCGGACTGAGCCGGAAGAATAGTCGCGGATAAACATACGCGATTCCTGGACCGCCGCAGCAAAAAAACTAGGTGGACAACGTAATGTCAAGTTGGAGTCGAGGTGTTTCACTAAGAAAAGTGCCTGTGTCGTTTCTATGCAAAAACACATGACCTGATGGGTATCGTTCTGGAGACTAACTTTCGTATATCCATCTGCTCATTTGGCCCCACACGAGCATGTACCAGACGCAGTCATTATGGACACCGCCGCCGCCCCACCCTGATGATCGTACGTTCTTCAAGAAAATGAGATTGTATAAGTGCAGCCAGCTTGTAACTACGTCTTTCTGCCGGCGACGTCAATTGCCGCCATATGTGCCTGCCCAAAAGCCTATCGCCTTCATGGACGTGGCCCTCCTGCGATACGACTTTTATCTTTCCGGTTTTCCTATCTCTACCGTCACCCATGTACTCTGTCCCGCCAATGGAATCTTACTCATTCACATCGTCCGCAGAGCCGCAGCCGTCAGTACAATTAAAACGTGTACTATGGCCGGTTGCCGGGGGGCATGAACTTACTGGCGAAACCGGCCATATAATTCTCTGAATGAGAGTCGACGCCCCGCACACGGCTGGGCCAGCATGGCTCAGGCCAGTGGCGTGCTTTTTTAGACCGCTTCCGACCGCCAAGAATTCACGGTCATGAGGATTCCAATACAATCGCCGTAGAGATAGCGCAGCAGCCGTTGTTCCCGTTGGACGTTTTCAAAGGCCGACCAAGTGTCTACTCAGCTTTATGCGTATAATATGCGGACTGTGCGATCGCAGTAGGCCCTCCGTGGAATCAACTACGCTACTTTCGACAGCCGCCCCGCCAACGTGGCTTAGCACGATGAGAGGTATACTTTTGGTGTCAGGCCGGCCACTGTGCCACGAGGTAATAATTGCTTTCTACTGGGTAGAGTTCAGGAGTCTGTCAACGGCGTCGGAGTGGTCTGCGATGGCTCAAGGCGTGCAGAAGGGGCCGGCCTCCATCGCCGCTGCGCCGTCTTTAGCCTCACATAGAAGTGGAACTGCATAGCGGGCGCTCGCGAGCGCTCCAGAGTGCGGTCTGTTTATGGAATAGACATACATGATACGATAGATACGGTAACCATGTCTGACACAAGCCGGTACAACACCTCTGCTGGACTAGACTATTTGGGTAAGTCCTTCTGCCCTTCCCCCGGGAGTATTATCCACTTCGCGTACGCTTGCTCTATGGAGAGCGATCTGGACCTGCGCGAGTTAGCTCATAGTGGAGCCGGGGAAGATATTCAGCGAGCAATTCTGCTACGGGCAACGAACCAGTCAGCGTACCTCTACAACGACCGCACAGATATGATCTCAGCCCGCCCCTCATGCTTCTTGAAGGTGCTGAGCAACCATACTTTCGACACCCAGACCTCTGAGAAACTCGGAAAGACGCAAATTGGTGACGCACGTCTTCCATCAGAAAGCGCTGCAGTCGGTGCTTTGTTCACGACTTCCGCGTCGCGGCGTATCAACACCGTGGATCGCGACGCGAATTATGACTCTGAAGCTTGCTGGAGGTTCGTGGACATGCTTTTCCAAATCATGCTTAACTTATTCGAAAAAAATAGGAAGCTGAAATGCCTCAGTCCCCGCGACATCCTCGGGAATAAGATTTCGCATTCTGAGCTCCTCGGGATTTTCCGCGAAAAAGATCTACCTCAAACACATGAGCCTCTTCTGAAAGAAAGGAGACCACCTCTTGAGAAGTTCTGTACAAGCTCAGGATGGCCCACACTACACGATTTTCGAACACAACGACTGAGTTCGTTGCTTCTGGGTGCACGGCCAACACCAGCCCGGCTCCCGTGAAAGTCCTTGCCGCCACGCCTTCTACACGCACCTCTTCTTGGCGTACACCTACACCCCACGTGACTGTGAGCGACCGTAAGGGCGCTGCGCGAAGGGCTTGAACTGTACCAGGTGCCAGAAACGAGCATTCGAGAAAGAGAGCGCCTGCACGGTAGGCACAGTCGACGTCTCGAGCTGAGGAGGGGGTGGAGCTGGGGACCTCCAGACGAGTCGAAGGGTTTGTTGAGCAGTCGAGGCAAGCGTTCGATGAAAAGTCTGGAGCTGGGAAGGGGTTACCGAAGAAGACTAAGAAGACGGAGGTAACTCAGAAGAAGACGGGCCGATCCCACCGTGATCCGCTTATGTTCGGCAACAGGGCTCCGAGCTGACTACCAGTTTTCACTCCCTATGGCATCCCGGTGATCGACCACTGCCCGCAGTCTCATGATTGAATCGTATACATAGGCGCACCAGATCGCCATGAAGACACCTCACGACTAGTGATGGAGAATCACCGATGCCGCATGTTCTGGCTACATCTGATTCAAGTACTCTTCAAATACGGGGTGCAACTATACCTCACTGTCATGGAAGGCTTAGCAATGCACCGAATCCAGGTCGTTATGGCTATCTACATCCCTTCTAGCCAGCCTGAAGGTAAGTATTTGCATCCGGAAATCCCAACGCCCAATCGGTCTCAGATGCTCGTGTGGAAGACGCTAGCAGATAGGGAGGGGGACTATGACAGTGCGTCTATGTACTTTGAGAAGTGATAGGGTGAGCCCGAGCACGCCTAGTACACTGCTCTTGAGAACCTCGCTGGCTGAAGCGGTATTCCGCCCGTAAACCTGGGGTGCCTGGTGTTAAGGCTGAAAAAGAACCACGGGATGGGTTGACAAGACCTTTTTGTTCGTTGCAGGCAGACTTGACCCGGAGAATTCAGCGAATCAAGGACCGCATGAAACCTGAAGAAAACTAAACGTCAGCTAAGGATAAATCGGTGGCGGCGCAGTAAACTGAGAGCTGGGAGTTGCCCGCTACTCCAGTACACGGAGCGTGGTCAACTAAGTTCACGATTGGAGAGACGATTGGGTGTGGGCTTCGCGAATGCATGCCAATCTGGAAGCATGGATGGGCAACTTGCCCCATACGTCGGTCTGAGGAGGGTCTTTGGCAGGGAGGCGCTCGTACCTAACACTGGGGGTTGCCTTTTTTATGCCTCAAAAGGGCCGCTCGCCACAACCACCGGACAATGACTTCGACGAAGCATTGATGGCAAAGACGGTTTGTTTCTTGGGGATGGTGAGCAGGCCAGTGGCCTTCTCTTTGTGGGTGTGTGACTGTACGTGCGTGTTTGCATATGGAGGGGGAAGTGGGCAGGCGATTGGGCGGGGCGTTGTTCGAGACGTAGAAGATCTTTGCCGGGCCGAACCACGTTCTCTTCGGTCACGAGTACCTGACGCACCCCATACTGGATATCGGTACCAAAATACGGACGAGGCGACAGTGCGGTATCATGTGTACTTCTCGCCAGTATTGAGTTGTATGGCAGCCCGGGGCTTCTATATACTGAGAGCGTAATCGCAGGTCACAGGCATCGGGGTGGCTCTTATCAGTGGTCGAGGTAATAGGGCAGCGGAGGAGTGGGAGAGAGCGAACAATATGGACGCGTTTGAGCGCGCAGAATGGCAAGTAGACGGGAGCAGTACGCCAGAAAAGGTTAACTATAGAGATAATGCCTTCGACCCCGACGACACCGAGGTTTCGGTTGCCATTCCGACCAGTAGTGAGGTAGAACAAGTAAGTGTATGAAGTCGCTGAGGAATAATCAGTCGGACAGCCCTCAACACCATGTACAAGCGTGAGAACTACTACTCGCCAGCAGTCCAAACGATAACGACCCGGAAGGATTAGAATCTAAACTCCAGAATAGTTACACAGGTCAGCGCACAATGTCGGGGACGCTGAAGCAGAACAAAGAACTTTCAAAAATGAGAACTTTTCGATATTCGTCGGTCGTCATAACAGCCGGGCTGAAAAGACTTGAGCTCAAACTCGAGAACGGTAGGCCAGCAAATTTGGCGAGTTGAGGGGCGCTGGGGCAGAAAAGATATATTTTAGAAGTGAAGGGTTCTTGCAATTGGTGGAGGGTACATAAAGGTAGAGGCTCGAACCCGCCAAAGTCAAAACACATGAGCTGGTGGATGAGCGGGATGTATTCTGAAGGACAATATCCATCTGTCTCTGACCTGTCTTATGAGCAGATCTAAGCCCCCATCATTAGTGACACTCTGTCAATGTGAAAAGATACCTACTCTTCAACCCGATGAACTATACGTGCACAGCCTCTTCCCAACATGGCCTCCCGCTTCGCGTTGTTTATACACCTAGTGTGAGACGTCTGAAACGTGGTCAGCACGAGAAGCGTGTAGCTGTCGTCTAGAGGGTGTCTCGTATAGCACAGCCACAGCAAAGGTGCAGTAGAACACTGGCGCCTGTTCTCTCCTCCTACGCATAAGGATAGGTACCCGTGCAGTGGGGTACAAAGACTGCTCCAAAGGGAACTGTACAAACTGCACTATCGTTCTTAGCCTTGTGGTGCAAATAGCGAGACTTCGCCGGAGACCACGCAGTGCCGGGTGTATACAGCTATGCCCGAGTTGCCCATCAGTAACTGTACGCTACACAGAAGGAGGTCTGCTCCGCACATGTACTGAGAACGGTAGTAACACTACGTTTGCGCCTCACAACGCGGGTACACTTGTTGTCGCCGGAAAACACCAAACCGACGTCGTCCACCAGCACCCATCCGGTCCGCCGATTCTTCCAAAAATTACAAGATAGTCCTCGTTTTCGCTGGAAGGAGGGTACAGTAGTGTCGGAGAGGTCAGCCCACGGTCTCACATCATACCTCGTGGCCTATACCGTCGGGACGAGCTAGCACAAGCAAATGAATCTGAACATCACTCGGCTTGATTTTCAGATGGTGGGAGCCACAAGTGGCTCAGGAAACGCATTGCGTCCTTTAATGCAGAGGGACGCGACCAGCTCTAATGCATGTAAGTGCGCGGAGGGTCCAACATAAGTGTCTGTATTTTAGTCATGACACGAGGACGTCTACTGAGTGCAGGACGAGATCTAGTAGTACCCATGGTTTAGTAAACATTCTGCAGTTCTGGGTTTAGTATCCCTAGACCCGGACTTTCACCGGATGGACGCCCGAGTCTGGTTTGACTAGACTTGGACGTCCACTTGGTGAAAGTCACAGCCTGGTAATACTACACTCCGACAGCTACCTGGTGGAAGCCCGAGTCCAATACAACTAGACTTGGACGTTCCCCCGGTAGAGGGTCCGGGTCTCGTACTACTTGACTCGGCCATCCACCTCGTGAGAGTCCGGGTCTAGTAGTACTGGCTGATATACTACGGGATATGTCTATCCAGGATATGCTTGGACGACGCTGCGTACTGCCAAGTGTAGAAGTCCAGTCCTCGCTTTACCGCTCAACAACGGCAATTTTTGTAGTTCCGAATACAGTGTTGCTGCATTCGGAACTGCGTAAAGCGCTGCTGCGCAGCGCACATCCTGAAACTAACCCGAAGGGTCAGTGCGCGCGGTGAGCGACCGGTTTCATTCTTCTCCATCTCCATATTAGTACGTGAACAGGCTTTTGACGGTATTTGGACGGATCTAGGTTTTCAGCATCATGCCCCAGCATCACCTCTACTTCCTCGCCCTCTTAATCTCCAACAGTCCGTACTCCTCGCATCGCATCGCACAACATACGTCCCGCCGGTGTTCGACGACGCCTTTCATCCCACCCACCATCTTTCCCAGTTTGTAGGCTACACCCCAGCATCACCCGCGCTCCATCACCCTCTTAATGTCCGACAGCGCGCACTCCCCGCGTCGCATTTAACACTAAGCACCTCGCCACTCTTGAGTGACGCCATATGTCCTGCCAGCCATGTTCTCCAGTTCGTACATCACACCAATGCACCATCCGCCTTGCCTCGCCCTCTCCACCCCCGACACCTTGTACTCCTAGGATGGAATCGAACAACAAACGCCACGACACTTTTGAACGGCGCCGCCCGTCCCTCCCCCCTTCCATTCAGTTTTGTACACCGCACTCCACCACCACCCGCATTGCCTCGCCCGCATCACCCGCAATAGCCCGCATCTCCCGCACAAAATCGCACTCTACCTCCAACAGCCCGCACTTCCTGCACCGCATCACCTGCCAGACGTCTTGCCACTCTTCAACAACACCGACCACCCCGACCACCATCCGTTCAGGTTCGCACACCGCACCACATCATCACCTGCACTCTCTCACCCGCACTCCCTCACACCCTCCACCCCGAACAGCCCGCGCTCCCTGCATAGCATCGCATACGACACGTGTTGCCACTCCTCAACAACGCCATCCCTTCTGCCTACCATCCCTTCCAGTTTGTACACCACGCCCCCCACTCACCCGCACTCCCACACCCTCTCCACCTCCCACAGCCCGCACTCCCCGCCTCGCGCCGCTCGCCACAAGTTGTGCCACTCTTCCAGACCGCCTCCGATCCAGCCCAATTCCTTTGCGCCCGTGCGGATACGGTCTCGAATACGCGCTGCTTACCTTCCGACGTCGTCGCATCGTACGAGAAATTCGTCGCTCGATTCGTCCTATTGACGGGAGGGTACCTTTGCAGACTCGACGAGGTGGCGTCCCGCATTGCGGCGGATTCACCACGGCCTGAGGCAATCTGTTGGCTCCAACAGTCTCGCCGCTGTGCCTTGAAACTACCCTTGACCGTACGAAATTTTGAAAATCTTTCAAGCATGGATATTGAAGTATCACAGCCATTCGATTCCCACCTCTTATTGGAGTAACCGTCAGCGAATGCGTGATGTTTCCTTCTCTACACAGCGAATCGCGTGTGTATGTGTCGAATGGCACGCACGGTCTTCCGCCTTAACCGCGACCGCGTGCAGGAGACCTGTGGTAGGTTTCGTGAACGCGGGAGCGCCAGTGAGCAAACCTACAGTCCTGTAATTAGTGAAAAGAAGATGATAGCTCGACCCATGGAAAACGTCCTACTTTTTTGTCCTCTCACTCCCCCCGCCAGCCCGTCTACTTGCAGCCATCTTTTGAG
Source organism: Endocladia muricata (assembly GCA_032356245.1). NCBI lineage: Eukaryota > Rhodophyta > Florideophyceae > Gigartinales > Endocladiaceae > Endocladia > Endocladia muricata. The sequence goes on along the minus strand of JAUKWC010028876.1, from coordinate 7,859 downwards.
CCCTCAATATGCGCTGCGGCCTCCGGCACTGCGTCTACTAGTCTTCCCACGCGTACTGGCATTCAACACACGACCAACAGTCTCACTTCCGAACATACCGACCGGCCGAGGTGGTCCCTACTTCTCCGGAAGGCTTAATCGCCCCAGAACCTACTGTCCACGACGATGAGAACATCCTTCCTGATGCGGCTTGGGCGCCTCTTCTTCCCTTTCTCCTCCTCCTGTGAGATTCCGACGCAGAATGGACCACAAGTAAGACCAGCCTCTCGATCCAGTCCATCGCAGTTTCTTTTGCCGAAGTAGAGAGGATTGCCAGTCCGCGCACGGTCGACCAGATCATCTCTATCCTCAGGGGTTCCGCCTTCTATCTCGCACGGTTTGGAGACCGCATTCGGTCCTCACAATAATGTCGCTCCCTCACACTTGCTGTTGTCGAGAAGGAGCTGCCCCATCAGGGCTTCTCCGCGACTCGAGTGTCGGTCCACACCGGTATGTCCATTGGACCTACCTACTTCCATGAACCTGTCGAGATCCTGGGAAAGCAGGTCGCCCAAGCGAACAAAGAGTCTTGCTACTTTCGCCCTTGCGGTGACCCCCCGCAGAGTGACACACATCTCTTTGTGCATCCCCTGCATATTGACGTGCATCGACGAGTTTGTCAAAACCTTAAGGAAAACATTACGGGCAGAGAAGTCGAGAGTGTCATCTGGGACACTGGGGTGTCGGGGATACACTCATTCGTAGGTTGCATACACATCTAAACGCACAATTCTGCCACTACGCTTAAGAACAGCGCCCGCGTTGCCTATCCCGTGCATCTCAGTCTCCTGAACTTCTCTGTCCCATTGCGTCCACGCTGCATAATGTCCCGGCACACTGTCGTTGGCTTTCTTCCTGTCCAGCTCTTCCCCACCGTGCACGAGAGAGGCTTTGACGTCCTTCCATCTTCTTCGAATACTTGCGCACCAAACACGAAAGCCTCCGTACTATACTGTACCCTAAACTCTCTGCTATCGCCTCTGTATGGTAAATCCCTAGTAGGCATCACATGCACCGATACCTATCATCATCTCTGTAAATGTCACCAAGTCCCCACCAGCTACTATTGCGACATACCCGAGGCCAAGGACATTATCTGCACACGATGAGGCACGAAACAAGCGAACCATACAACTGTCGAGAAGCTCCTTGCAATCTCCTTACTTCGCCCGCCTCATTCCCGCCGCGCCTTGTGCAGTCCACCATTCATGTTCGCAGAAATGTGGCCTGCCTTGGGGTCAATGCCGCTGCTCATATAGTGCTGGGCGGGCCAGCTCAGGCAAGAGTTGCCACCGCACAGGCACAATAAACACTCGCCACCTCCTCCGGGCGGAAGCTTCCATCCTTTCTGGAAACATACCTCCTTATTCCGACCAATTCTCATCTTGACATGCGCTCATTATTCGGTTTCGAACCGGTGCATAAGTTTCACCTCCGCATCTCCCAGCTAATCAAGCACTGCATATTTCTATGGCTCGACTCTCCGGTGCTATTAGTCTGGCAAGCTTCTGCCGGTAACAGTCGGAAGCAATTCAGAGCCGTCCGCACTGTTCTCCTCCGCAGAGTGAACACAGTTCTCGCTGCCATTCAGAGGAGCCTTTCCGTTCCCGGCGTACACGTCGACTTCTCCGCCTCCGAAAAAGGCAGTCGCCTGAACGGATCATACACAAACAAAGGAGTCCGCGGCATGCTGGAGGCAAAATAGTGCAGGTCCGTTCACATAGTCGTTCCAATTATCGCAGAAATCATAGACAGTTGCTGCGATGAATTTGACCCCGCGCGCCTAGGATCCATTTTGCGGTCAGTACTCTGACCTTCTGATACTCAGCTCGAGATAGAGACTAAAGAAGCAGTGGAGCTTCGCAGAAGCTCACAGCCTACAGAATCCTGTCAATATGTTTGAAGCCTCCATACTCCACGTCTTTGGGGACCACCACCCGACAAGGCTCAAGACCCTCAACTTTCATCTCCTGATCCGCCTTGCGATTCATATCCGCGAATTTCGCGGCCTACACCACCCGCATGCTGATTCTTATGAACAAACTCACACTGCATCCAAGCAACAGAACAGTGCACCTCCAAGCGAAGGGCATCAGCAATGGACGAAACCGTCCGCGGAATCCACCACTCCGAAAACCTTGCAACCATTCGAGCGCAACTGGGCTCAGTCTTCGCATCGCGTCGCCACTCAGCCCTGTACATGACTCTGGACGACAGGCTCGGGGCGCGTCTTCTCAGAGAAGGCTGCAGAGTGGGCTTCCGCGAGTTCGCTTACATCAAAACCCCAGACATCCCGCTTCTCCGAAATGACGAAAGGCGCCTTACCGCCCCGATACTCCAAGCGCAACGCGGAGAAGCTGACGACATTTGCACCTATCCTCCTGTCTAGCTTGGTGACCAGGGTACCACTGTGCTGGTCGACCTTGTCCAGGTCGAGCATCTCCAGCAAAATTCGGTCCCCAGATCTGACACGCTCCAGATCACCATAGTCAACAGTGCTTACGTTCTTGGCGGCTTCTGTCCTTCAGTGAGCGACTATGCCCCCGCCCTAAATTGCATTGAAGTGGATCCAATGCCTAACCATGACATTCAGCGCGTTTGTACAAATAGCAGCGTCGGACCGCCAATCCGGCAGGTTTGCAGCTTTGTGCTTCTGGTCGCCGACGACGGAGAACACACAGACACCGTATGAGTGGCGCAGGTTCTGTCTTTCTTGCGTATACATGACCCTGAACCAATGCAACCCACCGAACATGCACTCGTGCGGTACATAGATTCCATTCCACTAATCGACGTCTTTGATGACATTCTCCAATGCGTTTGATAGCGGTAGTCTACAGATGAGAATGTAACTCGCGGAGAAAACTTGGCGGTCCTTCCAGACATGCAGCGAAGAGGACATTAAGCTCTTGTTTCTGCTTCGTTTGGCCTGTGGAAGGGCTCTGATATCACTGGGACAGCCGGCGTGGGGTGGTCCAATTTCCACATCCCTTCTTTCACTCTTCAGATCCACTGCGTCAAACACCACTTCTACATAAACGGGTTCAACAGAGACCCTGATGCTTGGGCAGTCCTACCCGGACCCACCTCTTCAACGGACACTCCACTCTATCTGCACTAGAACTAAACACTCGCGACAACTACAATCTGTGTAGCGAGCTCACAACATAAAAAGTAAGGTTTCTGTCCTTCTCTCTCTTCTGTGCGTCGACAGATACTCGTCCTCCGCTCCAACAATACCGCCCGACGAATAATCCACGGTCGCGGCCGGAATCCATGATAAGGCAGACACGCCAATGCAAAGTTCATACGGTCCCTCGATTGAGTCTGCACGTGCAAGGTAGCAATCGACAACACCGCCAAAAATACTGCCAATGATGTCCGAGAACTACGTCCTCCATACCGCCACATATGATTCGTTCTCCGGACCCACCTGCACCACGCATGTGGGTACTCCAGGCGGACCTGCTGACAAATTCCTCGGCATCCTCGTCACCAAACCGTTCCATCCCCTAATTCACCGCCTCACATAACGCCCTCTGCACCGTACAACCATACAGGAACACCTTTTGCGGAACGATATGGCATGAAAAGCTCGAAACGCTGCGTAGTATCTGTGCGGTTGCTAAGGGCACGTCCTTGGAAAACAACAGGCTATAAGTGCGTTGGTGCTGGCCGCTATGGCCCTCAGCATGCTGGAGGCCGGGTACCACTGTTGTCATGAAGGGGTTCAGGCGTCCGCGTTGGATTATGAACCCGTACGCGGGCGTCCGATCCTGTTGATCATAGTACCCTGAGAACTCTTAAAGTACATGTCTTCCTAAAGAGCTTCCAAACAGTACGTCACTTTCGTCAAGATCATACACCTCCTCCCGTCCGGAATAATAACCGTATGCCAAATCGTCCAACTTGCTGAGTGGCCACCATGAGAAGTCGGGAGTCCCTTATTTCCATTCTAAGCTCATCAGCCTCATCCGCACTTGAAGAACCCGAGATGAGCGCTCCGCCCGCTCACTGCCCAATACGAACATGGGCTTCTGCGACATGAAGAAAAAATACTCAAGGCGTTGGAACAGCTTGTCCGTACCGTTTCTGTTACCCGCGCCCATCACGTCAGAGATTGTCTTCCTCATCCCTGCCGGTAGATCATAGTCTGTTGAAACAGCCTCCTCGCCCTTGCAGCGGGACTCGGCATGCAAAATCAAGGATGACAAGTTCCCGGGGCAAAGCTCTGCACGCACCATTCCAACCAGATCCGTTGCCTCATCGAAGTAGGAACACGTATAGTACTCCTTGCTATTGCCAAGAACCATCAGTGTAATCGACACGACACTCTCCAGGCCGACTGCAGAAAGCTCCACCGCGACGTACAGCTCACTGCGACCCACCTAGTTCCAGGCGGGAACAGAACTCGCTGGACCCGGTTCGTCAGTTTCGCGGTGGCCCCATTGCAGAATGTGCTCCTCAATAGTCCCGGCGCCACCAATGTACTTTGCCCCCACTTGTTTTATAAGCTTGTGACTCAGGCCACGTCGAGTTCCGGCACGTAGTGTGACCTACTGGGTGCCACCAGATACCCAGCAACCCGCGAGTGGGCTCTCGTTCTTCTACCTCACAGTGTTCAGATGGGCGCGTAGTCGCAGGACCTCGGAAAGCGTCTCCTTAGTCGTCACCCTCACCTCAAGAGGCTCTTAATCGGCGTGCCAGAGCGTCTGCTTGTAGTCGTTAAATCTTGCTTTCACATCAGCAATCTTTTGCTCCTCTGTCCTGACCATGTCCGTCTGCTTGGGAAGCATCGTTTCTAGCTCTCCCATCTGGTTACGCGAGATACATTGTGAGCAAGCTACAGCGGAAGTCTCAACACTTGTCTGGGACGGCATCGTTGAGTGTGGAGACGAAGATGGTATGATCTACGATCCACCAGGAAGACGCAAGGGTCGCATGATAATTTTGCCCAGTACCGCTACGGGTGTACCATCGCACAGGGGCGGGAATGCTAGGTGCGTGGACGCGCGGAGCGGACGCGATTCCAGCACGGACAGTGAAGCTGGCCCTGCTCGATCTGAAGTGAAGTGAAATTGACGCACGACAAGGAGGCATCTGGTTGGAAGCACGCCCCGGTGGAAGTGGTAATGCTACAGTAACACCGTGAGTCGACAGAACAGTGGCACCATCGGCTTGTTCTCCTTCTGGAGTAAACAGAGACGTCGCTGGCGTCGTCTTCGGCTGCACAACCCGCCTTAACGTCCCTGCCGGGTGGCGCTGAGTTGCAATAACCTGGCGGTTCAGTGCAGTCACAGCGGCAGGCGCAGCATGGGCATCATCCACCCCCTTCCGCAGCTCGTGGGTGCGCTTGCAAGATGGTTCCATCGGAACAGCCTTTCGCGTCCTTCTGCACGGCAAAGCCAACAATATATAGCTCCGCCACAGGCAGGATACGACAGACAGAGGTCCGGTGACAAGAACAATTTCGAAAACCAGGTCGCAGTTGTTGTCAACTGAGCAGTACGTATGCCAGCTAGCAGCAGCCACTGGTAGTGGGGCCACTCTTGAGTTATGCGCACGCGGAGAGTTCCTGCCGACGTTTAAAGTTCCATAACCGTCAACGGCAAGACTGGACCCGGGAGCTTAAGTCCTGCAAATGGGCCTTCCAGAAAGTAGCGAAAACTCAGACTTAGGTTGTGTCATTAATAACATGGGCTGAGATCTGCACATGTGAAAATCATGGGCAGACGGAGGTTGTTTTCCAGATTAAAACTTGCACATCCATATCATCACGTGTTTTCACATGTGTAAATCTGTGCTCCTGTCACTAGTAACACCCTCGTAATCTAAATTTTCGTTACCTCTGGAAAGTCCTTTTCCTGCTATAGCGGCCCCAAATTCGCCCACTTTTCTGGGCGACCTTTTTTGCGGCTGAATCCGAGTCCTTCTGAGCTCCTGCAGTGAAGTCTACTAGCCCGGAACAGTCTCTCAGACTGAAGCGCATTATTCAAGTTTGTCTACTTGCACGCTTTTTAGGAAGTACCTAAAGTGTAGTTAGAAGCTGACCATATCCCCGTAGTTTGTGAACAGCTTTTCGCCTTTCAAAATCTCACGCGTCGCATGGATCTTAATGGTACTCAGTGCCCGAAGACCTCTCTGCGAAAATTCCCCTCTCTCGTCTTAAAACTCCACGTTTGTGTCCTGCACTCTAGAAGAACCTCTCCTTTGCTCCACCTCATCCCCAGGCAAGCACTGGGATTCATTCACAGACCCGGGCATACAAAATAGTGCCGGTACAATGTACACCTTACGCGGTAGACCTTCACGGGACTCCGCCCGCCTTCCCACCAAAAGAGCTACCCGGTCGACACATTCGCTGTCTACCTCCTAACTTCCACCTCCGTATATCGTCGGCTTCTCCCGCGTACGCTCACGCAAGTCTGCGTACAGGAGCGTCCCGTACAAGGGGAGGATTGTCTCTCCTTACGTAAAGTCCCGGTCCGCAACTACCCCCAGTCGCACACCTTTGTGCTTCACCGTAGACGGACGAACCACCACCCACGTCGTCATCGCTTCAACCGCCCGTAATGTTACCAGGCCTTCCGTGTCCAGCAGGGCGTGGTACTTCGCCGGTCAGTTGTCCACTGACACCCGTGAATAGCCTAGGGGAAGCATGGGATCCCAGGCGTAGGCCGACATGAAATGGACTACGTAGTCCGGATTGATACCAGGGCGACCGAACACGACCATTCGCAGGGCTGTTCCTCCTCCTTGCAGACACATTCCGTTTCCCGACCGCCGAGTACCTTGTGGCAAGCTCCAGAACCCGCCGAGAGCCACCAATATCGCACGCGGTGCTCGCAAAGTTTTCGCAAAACGCCTTCCTCAAGCTCGGTAGAACTTGAGTAACGCAGTCGCCATCCTTGTCGCGGCCCACGAGACGGCGATATTTCCGAAGCCCTGGGCATGCTTTTGCAGTCGCGCAAGTGCCACCGGATAAGTCCACCACAAGGTCCACCGATGTCGAATACTGCAACACCACATCGCTCACATGCTTGATGCTCTTCTGCCCAGGTCGAAACATCTTCATGCGACGCCACTCGTCAACTCTTCTGACCCCCTCTCCGGGCTCCGACCGCTAGATTCCATTCATCCAGTTTGTCCAGGCTGCGTCCGAAGCCCGCACACATCCCTCGCTTTGGTAGCATACCCGGGCGAACTGCACTTAGAGCGGCGTAATCCTCCGCCAGAAGTGAACGGCCCATTGCGGGACTGAGACCGGGCCACATCCTTTCATATCCGTGTTTTGGGTATAATGACCTCGAGCTCGGACGTGGACCATTGGCTGGTCCCCCACGTTATACACGACATTCGTCTGCTGCCTCCCCTCGACACACTGGCCCTGTCACTCACCTCTTTGCACACCTCTCGGCTGTACCGCTGAAGGCGGGATGGCCACATGCCGAATTGTAGACCATTACAAAAAGTGATTCTTTGGCCGGTTTTAGGAAGCAGCGCGTCAAAAATTGGGACGGAAGCGTCCATGTTCTCGTGGCGAAAGGCATTATGGACAGAGTTGTCCGCATCCCGCTCGCTTCTTGTGTTCAAGCGAGGGTCCGTCAAGAGCCGCCGAGCCTTACCCTCCAGGCTTTCACCCGAGTCGTCAGCGTGATAGTTGAGGAGGCCGTGGAAAGTGCTGTTGTGTACACGGCAGTCTCATTTCATCACGCCGCGCAACTCCGCGAGAGGGTCGGTCGATGAATTCTCCTCGCGGAGCAACTCCTCCGACATCTCCTCCGGCGACGAAGACGGGCTAATACGGTCGGCTCGTTGTG
>JAUKWC010028765.1:0-18089 GCA_032356245.1 Endocladia muricata | reverse complement strand
GCGGCGGCGTGGCTTTGTTTTGGGGATCGCCACGCTCTTTTCATCGACGCTGGGACAGGGGCTTTTTCCGCTGCTGATCGATTGGCTGATTCCACGCTATGGTTGGCGCACATCGTACTTTATTTTGGGCGGCATGGTCATGCTTATCATGATCCCGCTTGGTCGGCTCTTTTTTCGCTGGAGTCCAGAACGGTATGGGTTGCAACCTGACGGAGTTGGACGCTCGATTAAGCCGATGTCTGAGGAAAATCAGGAAGAAAATCAGGAAGAAGATAAGGAAGCAGAGAAAAGCGCAGAGAAAAAGGAAACGGCGAAGCAAAAGAATTTACTGGATGAAACGCCCCTGCAAGAAGAGAATTGGACGCGGGCAGAAGCGTTACGAACCGGCGCGTTCTGGCTCATTTTGATTAGCATTAGCACGTTTAGCATGTTGGGAACGGGCTTAACGTTTCATATGGTTAGCATCTTTGCCGATAATGGTCTTTCGGCAACGCTGGCCGCGTCGATCTTCTTTCCGATGTCGCTGACGATATCGATTTTGGGGATCCCAGGTGGCTGGCTGGTGGATCGAGTGGATGTCAAGTATATGCTGTCGATCGGATTGGTGTTGCAGGCAGTCACGATTCTGTTTGCTGGCACGCTCGCAACCCCGCAACTGGCGATTCTTTTTAGCATTGTGTTTGGAGTAACCAATGCGTTTGCGCGCGTGGTTTCGAACGTTGTGTGGGCCAACTATTTTGGCCGCGAAAATTTGGGTGCTATCTCGGGTGTAGCCGGTACATTTGGCTCGGCAGCGTCGGGTATAGGTCCGCTGATATATGGTTTTGGGCGAGATGTGGCAGGCAATTACTGGCCCGTCTTTTGGATCTCGGCGTTGCTGCCGATTGCCATGGCGGTTTTAGTTTTGTTTATGCAAAAGCCAAGAAGAGAGAGTCAGGTTCTGTCTGTCTAATAATTTCTGCCCAATAAGAAAAGAGCCGCTTGCAAGCGGCTCTTTTCACCCAATCACCCAAAAGGAGAAAAACTAAAAACACCCAAGAAAGGAGAAAAACAAGAGAACATCATTCACATGCTTGGAGAGAAAATGTGAATGTAGGAGAGGAGATATGTTCTCTTACTTATTTAATCGCAAGTAATCATCGTTTCCTTCGCGCAATTTTAAAATTAGACAAAATTGCTTTATTTTATATTTAGATGACCTATTATTCGTATCTTCTCAATGTTGAGGAGTCAAACCTCCAGGAGGTTAGGTTCGTCCGCCCGCTATTTTTTGAGAAGATACTATTATCCTTACCTATTACTTTTACTTATATGAACATGCAGCAACCAAACACAAACTCTTCTTTACAAACAAAATTCCCGCTGGGGGCCAGCATCGGGTTGGCCGATCTTGAAGGCGATGTCCATCCGTTGCTCCACAGATTGCGGAGGTCGGAACCTGTTTCGTGGGTGCCGGCTATTAACGGTTGGCTTATCACCTGTCGCGAGCGCTCGATCGAGGTGATGCGCGATGCCCAAACATTTACGGTCGATCACCCAAATTTTTCGACGGGGCAGGTGCTTGGGCCAAGTATGCTTTCTTTGGATCACGATCCGCATCTGCGTCACCGTATGCCATTCGAGCGGCCTTTTCGGCTCAAAGAGGTGCAAACGCGCTTTCGCAGCCACATCTTCTATCACATTCGGGGGCTGATCGATGGCTTTGTGGAAAGTGGAGAGACCGAGTTGCGGCGCAGTTTTGCTGGCCCGGTGGCGGTGAAAACGATGGTTACGGCACTAGGCTTAACGGAAACGCCCGTTGATCTTGTGCTGGATTGGTACGACACGATTGTCGAGACGGTGACGCGCGTTTCGGCGGGCGATGCGGTAAGCGGCGAGGGTCGTGCGGCGTACTCTGCACTATGCGAAAGTTTGAAGCCTTCGTTGCAGGCGGCGGGAAGTTCGAGCTTGTTGGCCGCAGCTAGTGGTTCGGATCATGGGCTAAACGAGGAGCAAATTTTGTCCAATGCGGCGGTGCTGCTCTTTGGCGGGATTGAGACGACGGAGGGGATGATCTCGAATGTCTTTTATCATCTTTTTACGCACCCTAATGTACAGGCGATGGTGACGGCGGATACGACACTTATCGCTGCGGTGATCGAGGAGTCGCTGCGCATGGAGCCTGCCGCCGCGGTTGTGGATCGATACGCCACGTGCGATGTGCAGTTGGGCGATGCGCTGATCAAAACAGGCGATCTGGTGCAGGTGTCACTGGCTGGTGCCAATCGCGATCCAGATACGTTTTATGAGCCAGATCGATTTGACCCGATGCGCACAAATTTGAGCAGCCACGTTACCTTTGCCCAAGGCCCACACGTCTGTTTGGGGATCCATTTGGCGCGCTTGGAGGCGCAGTTCGCCATTGAGCAAGCGTTGATCCGTTTGCAGAATTTACGCTTGGATGATCGAAAAGATGCCGTGCAACAGGCCGCCACCCCGCGAGGATTAATTTTCCGCAAACCGCGGGCATTGTACGTGCGCTGGGAATAAGGATCGCTTTTACGCGCGCATTCTGGGGTGAGAAACAAGGACGAGAATGTGTATGAGAATGAAAAACAGCCGCTCAGATTCTGATTCGTATGTGGCGGATCTGTTGAAAGAGCTACCCCAAATCCATCCCGTAGATTGTGCCCCATTCGTGCGTGGCGACGCGATGAAAGCCAACGTTTTCGTAAAAGCCGATGGCGCGCGCATTCTTTGCCGCTACGCCCAAATGCACCGCCGGGATCTGCCGTTTGCGCATCGCATCAAGCAGCGTATTGATCAACTTACGGCCCCAGCCCTGACCCTGCCCAACGGGTAAAATATCAATATGCAGGTGTGCGGGATAGTTTGTCAACTTGTTGGCACGCTCATGGCCAGCATGAATCGAGCGGATCAGGATAGCGTCGGGCGAAGTGTCTGATTTAGGCGGCAGCGGATAGGCTTGGCGCAGCGGCGGAAACCACTCTTGCTCGCAGCGTTGGCCAAATTTGTTGGTGTCGCCCACACCCACCGTATAGCCACACGTGCGCCCATCTTTGGTCAAAACAAAGCTCAAAGCCGGTTCTAAGATCACATATGGCGCGACAAAATAGTGACCAATCAGATCAGGATCGCGATAGAGATGAGTGGCATCGCCGCCGCTGTCTCCCGTTTCTAAACAGATGCGGTAGAGCGTACTTAGATCGGTTGGATGGTACGGTCGTATTTCAAAATTCATCTGTTCCCCTCACCTTCGCTATTTGTCAGTTTTTCAAGCAATTCGCTTTAAGCATTCGAGTCGAGCAACTTCATCTGCTTCGCCATCCGTTTGCACTTCGATCACAGTTGGCGTTTCGCTATACAAAGAAGTCTGTAGCTTTTGAAGAAAATCGGTCCGGCTTTCGGCTCGCGCATAGGTCCAGCCGTGGCCCTCTACCAGCGCCGCAAAATCTAATTGATGCGGCGTAAGAAATAGCTCGGTAAAAGGTGGTTCAAATGCGGCAATAGGTAAACGCCGAAAAATGTTCCCCCCGCCATTGTTAAAGAGTACGATGGTAACTGGGTTGGTCACAGTTTTGGCACCCATCAAGCCGTTGAGATCGTGCGCAAAGGTAACATCACCAATCGCCAACACTAACGGTTGCGTACCCTTTATATCTGTATCACCTGCATTTACACTTCCTGCATTTACATCTTCAGCACTTACACCCAGCGCGCTCGAAATTGTGCCATCGATCCCGCTTGCGCCGCGATTGCCGTAGATCGAAATTGCCTTGCCCGTCGGCATCCCAAACTGGTCCAGGTGGCGGATCGGCAAACTGTTGCCCATAAAGAGACGCGCGCCATCTGGCAGCGCATTGACCAGATCAACCATATAGGCCACATCAAACTCGGCATCTTGCAACGCATCGCCCAGTAACCGACGAGTGCGTTGCTCCACAGCATCAACCCGATCTGCCCAATCAAGATCCGTGCGTTGCGCGATCTGTTGCACGAGCGAGCGACAGATCGCCGCTTCGTTTACCTGCAAAAAATAAGTCGTTAAGTGACTGTCATCGGCCCACACCCCATTCTCGCGTATGTGAATACGCTGCGCAATGGGCGCGGTCAGCAGATATTGATTGAGCCATTTTGAAGTTGGCACAGCCCCAAAACGGATCACAAGCGTGGGGGAGGCAAAAAGTTGACCGTCCACATTGGCCCCATTTGCTAAAAATGTCTCATAGCCGCAGATTACGCTGTTTTCTTCTTTGCCTGTAAAGCGCACGCCCGACAGCGGGTCGGCCACAATTGGGTAGCCGCTACGCTCGGCCAATTCGATCACGGCAAGCGGAAAGTCACCCGCGGGGGAACGTGGTCCGCAAACAATCAGGCCGCGCTCGTGCTGATTAATAAGCTGAGTCAGCATTTCGATTTGCGCATCCGTTGGCAGCAGCGTCCCACGTTCAATTTTGCAGGGCAGGCTAGCGGATAGCGGGGTAGCGGGCAGATCAAAATTGAACGCGGCTTCTGATGCGCTAGGCTGGAGCGGTTTGCGAAAGGGAAAGTTGATATGTACGACACCTTTACGCACACCATTGGCGGTGGCAACCGCGCGGACGGCGGTGGCGGCGACGTTGGTGTGCGCAACGACGGGTGCATCGGCCTGAGGCAACCCCATATCTACAGCCCACAGGACATGATCACCATATAGTTTAACTTGATCAATAGTCTGGTTGGCTCCGCTATGGCGCAGCTCAGGCGGGCGATCGCTTGTCAAAATTAGCAGTGGAACCTGCGACATATGCGCTTCGATAATGGCTGGATAAAAGTTGGCTGCGGCAGTACCCGATGTACAGACCAACGCCACGGGTCGATCGGTTGCCAGTGCCAATCCCAGAGCAAAAAAGCTGGCGCAGCGTTCGTCAATGTGAGGGTACACGCAGATCTGCGGGTGGGCGGCAAAGGCGAGCGTCAGAGGTGTCGAGCGCGATCCGGGCGAAATGCAAACGGCGGTTAAACCGGCTTGGGCAAGTGCGTTAACAAAGATGCCAGCAGTCGTGATGTTGGGGTTAGTTTCTGATTGCATAAGATATTGAAAGATTAAGGGCGAGAATGAGTATGAGAAAGTGTATGAGAAAGTGTATGAGTATGAGAAAAAAGGAGTCTTATGGTTTATCAAGTCAATAGAATTATCACGATGATTATCGCGTCATAGGTTTTGACAGCCTGCGTATCACCAAATATGCAACAGCAACCACAGCAAAGCCCACAGGTAGAACTTCCCGCGCCAGTGGATGAGGGCATAGAAACCTCAACAGAAAAATCATCCAAAGAGTGGGCAGTGTATGAAGAGGAAAATGGCTTTTTCTCAATCCAATATCCACCAGATTGGTCGATTGAGATATCGAATGATCCAACTACACAAGCGAGTTCTCATAATTGGCAATTCCGAGGAGAGCAGATCTCGCCTCAATCTATTGAAGGTGTCACGCTCGGTCGTTATTCAATCCCGACAATCTCAGATGATATTTCTTTGGAAAGCTGGGCTGAATTGGTCACCACTGTTGTAGTAGTCGCCGATAACGAGATTGAATTTGAACGCTTGCGTATGGAGTCCACAGAAATTGATGGGCGTGATGCATATGTAATCCACGACCGCTTTTCGCCACCCGAACGAGATTTATATATAACGTATATGCGCTGCCAGAACCGCGTTTGGTTTCTGCATATACTAGATATTGATTTGAAATCGACAGTTCTGGAAGAGATCTACAAAACGATGCTGGATCATCTTTCACTATCATGCAGTGAGTAGAATTGTCTGGCTTTGTCAGAGTTGGCGGTGTGGCGTTTAACCTCTTCCTAACCTCCTTTGACGGGTCAGCGGTTCCTTCTACTTTTCAACCCTTCCACTCTTCAACCTTGCCACTCTTCAACCCTGCCACTCTCTCAATCAAACAACGACATCTGGCCTGGATTTTCGTTCTGTTTGTGCGGCTCGATCCAATCTTTGGGCGGCCATGTTGGAGGTGTAACGTTGCGGTCAGCTAGCCGGGCAGTGAGTCGGCGCAGGCTTTCGGGCGAGTGTCCTTCGTATGGATTGTGCATATAGCCATAAATGGACAGATTGTGTTGCATCAGCGTGCAAAGACGGTCGGCCCAGCAGTCGAGTGCGGTGTCGCGCGGTTGCGAGATGGCGCGATAGGTTTGCGGCCCATTATCAGCATCGCCGATCCAGCGGATGAAGGCAAATAAGGGTGCTTTGCCTGCCTTAACGAGATCCAGCCATTCATCAAAGAGATCGGTTGATCCGCTACGGTCGACCAGCACGAGTGCGAGGCCACGGTCGGCCAAAAATTGCGAAAAGGCCGCGGTCATTAGATCGGGCGAGCGCACTTCGACAGCAAGCCTGATATCGCCAAGTTCATCGACCAACCAGTCGAGATAGGTTGCAAGCACGCGTCCACTATTCTGGCGCGTAAGCGTGGGCGGCAATTGCAGCAAACTCGGTGCAGCCATGTCCCCCAACGAGCGAACCGCATCGAGATAGGCTAGCGTTTCTGTTCGACACTCTCTTAGGCGCTTTTGGTGACTAATCGCGCGCGGCATTTTCAGCGCAAAGCTAAAGCCGGGCGGCACGTTCTCGGTCCAGTTGATGAGCGTGCCTGGGGCGGGCAAAGCGTAGAAACTGGTGTTCACTTCGACTGTATTGAAATGGGTGGCATAGTGGCCGAGGTGATGTTTTTTTGGTAGCTTGTCAGGGTAGAAGACCTCTTTCCAGTCATCAAAATTCCACGAAGAGGTTCCTAAAGATAGGTTGGACACGTGCTGATTTGCCTGTTTTTTTATGATCATCTGACTGGCAGACTACTGGTTGCAGATTGATAAACCATCGCGACAGTTCAGGTTATACGCGCTGGTGGTGGTGATAGTGATGTGTCGCGCAGAGCGGGCCGAAATTGTTGATTTTTGGCCGTCTCAACTGAACCGACTGCCACCTGTTCCGTCAGCCAGTCCCGTCAGCCAGTCCTGTCAGCCAGTCCTGTCAAAAAGATAAGGTTAATGAATTATCGCTCAATTATAAAAAATGGAGCAAATAGTCATAACTTGGGCAGTCTCTACACATCGAGCGGTTTTGACTAGACCAGAATGTGTTCGCTCATAAGAACCTCTGCTTAATAGTTAGCGAATGGATAAACCTATCTTTCAGGAGGTGGGTCGAATTTTCTAGTTCTGTCAGATTTGGTGGGGTATGGTACAAGTAGTTCTTTGGCATTGTTTTTGCCCCACCTTAATCTTCCCGCGGGGAGGAGACAGTCACGGGCTACAAATTTTTGTCGCAAAGCAGGCAACTTTGCCCCATGCCCACCAAGTCTGACAGAAGGTGCGAATTTTAATACCTCAGAGAATCTTCGCATACCCGCCTTCGACGGTTTGACCTCAATTATCAAGAAAATAGATAAAATGGGCAAAAATCTGTAAAAAATGACTCAGATATTGTGCAAACTGCACATTCATTTTCTACTGGGATGCCGATATACTACAAGCAGCTGATACGATATCAGAGGATAGATGGAAATTTTCAGAACAAATAAATAAGGGAAGGAAAATGTTGAAGAAGATTATCCGCTCGGCACCTCTTGCGGTGCTTTTGGGCCTGTTGACTACGTCTGCTTTTGCGCAGGATGGCGAGATCTCGAACAGCGAGATTGCCTATGCGATTGACAACACATTTCTGTTGATTTGTGCAGTGTTGGTTATTTTTATGCAGGCTGGTTTTGCGATGGTCGAAGCAGGATTCAACTCGGCTAAGAATACCATTAACATTCTATCCAAAAATGTGATGGATATGGGATTTGGCGTATTGATTTTTTGGCTAGTTGGCTACGGTATTATGTATGGTGACGCCATTATTCCAGGCTGGTTTGCATTTGGTGGAATCGGCATTAGTGCCGAATCGCCGACAGCGGCAGCCGGTGTACTTAATCCGCAGGTGGATTGGCTCTTTCAGGTAGCGTTTGCCGCAACGGCTGCAACGATTGTGTCGGGTGCGGTTGCGGGTCGTATGAAATTCTCTGGCTATATTGCTTACAGCATTCTTGTTACTGGGTTAATTTATCCAATTAGCGGGTACTGGAAGTGGGGCGGTGGCTGGCTTGACGCGCTTGGTTTCTACGACTTTGCCGGTTCACTGGTTGTTCATGCGGTTGGCGGCTTTGTTGGTTTGGCGGGTGCGATTATGCTTGGTCCACGCATAGGCCGCTTTACGAGATCGGGCGAAAATAAGCTTCCCCCGCATAATCTTTCGATTGCCACGCTTGGTGTCTTTATTCTGTGGGTGGGTTGGTATGGATTTAATCCTGGCAGTCAGCTTGCCTTTACCGGTGCAGCCAATACAGATGCCGTCATGTTGATTGCGGCAAACACAACGCTGGCCGCCGCTGGTGGTCTGGTTGCAGCGATGATTATGGCGTGGCTGATTGTAGGCAAGCCGGATTTGGGCTATGCGTTAAATGGTGCGCTAGCGGGCTTGGTTGGCATTACCGCAAATTGCGATTCAGTCTCTAATGTCTCTGCAATTTTCATCGGCTTGATCGCGGGTGTGCTGGTCATCTATGCGATGAAGCTGCTCGAAGTTCTTAAGATTGACGATCCAGTTGGTGCTTGGCCGGTGCATGGCGTCTGTGGTATTTGGGGAGGGATTGCAACAGGTCTCTTTGGTGGTGCCGCAGGTCATAGCCTCGTTCCACAGTTGATCGGTTCTGCTGCCATTTCGGCTTGGGCATTTGTGATGGGCCTCATCATCTTTGGGGTGCTCAAGATTGTGGGGATGCTACGTGTATCGCCCGAAGATGAAGAAATCGGCCTAGATCTTACAGAGCATGGTGCGAGCGCTTATGGTGGTGGGTTTGAGGCACTCATCTCATCGACGTCGCAGAATTAGATAGCGTTATGGGCATATAAAATATAATTCTCTTAGGATAGATTCCTTCCATATAAGATATAAGTATAAGATATAAACAGAGAGGGTGCTGACGAAATTGTCAGCACCCTCTCTGTTTATATGGCTTGTTCACGTCATTCTTTGTTCGTCAGGTCACTAGTTAACCAGCGGAGCCGCCGCTCCATTGACCCGTACGTTTACCAATCGGTGATACTTCGGTGTTGCATTTCGATGTTGCATTTCGATGTTGCATTTCGGTGTGGCATTTTGGTGGCAAATCACTCGTGACGCGCACTGGCGTGGTCGGGCTTGTTTAGGATAAAATCTGCCTCTTTGCCTTTAAAAAGGATCTGCACCGAAACGTTCGTGAACAAACGCTAACTATAAAAATGGGATGAAGATATACCGCAAACAAATTAAACTTATTATTCACCAGCCGATACGTGTAGCGAGGGAGCTACGCGTATGGATCTGATGTATACACTTAATAGACGCTACTTAAATCGAAAACCTTTCGCATTTGTAAGTATTAGCATCTAAATCTCGAAATTCGTCCCTTTACAAAAAGACAATCAGACCCCGAGATAGATGGATCTTTTTGCAGAATTTTCTATAGACCGCTCCAGAAAACGCTGTATCGCTCTATAAGAGCTGGCTCGCAGATTAGGCCACTCCAGAAAGATAAATATCCATATTCTATTATTTGCGACAACAGCCTTATTAATATTCTATTTACAAACAACCTTCTTTTCGCTATAATCAAGAAACGATAGTGTAGATATACATATATTCTGCTCTAGCAGAGAGGCTTTAGCGAAGAATCGGCATGGCGTATGCTACAGGCGGACACCTAAATCAATATGTCCAATCCCCACCAACAGAAATAGGACCATTCAAAATTGATTCAATTTTGGGGCACGGGGGCATGGCAACCGTTTACAGAGCGCTTGGACGCGACTCGCGCGAGGTTGCGCTCAAGGTTCTGTCGGGACAGATTACAAACCGACCCAAGATGCGCGAAATGTTTCAGAACGAATTTCGCACAGTGCTCAAACTCAATCACCCCAGTATTGTACGCGTCCTCGATATGGGCGAAGCCAGCGGTCAGCTTTATATCGCGATGGAGCTTATCGAAGGCCAAACCCTCAAAGATTTCCTCCAAAAACAGAAGAAGCTGAGCGAAGTGCTCGCAATTGAATTCGCGCGCCAACTGGCCGATATTCTAAACTATGTCCACGAGCAGAACGTTGTGCATCGCGATATTAAGCCTGGCAACGTGTTGCTTGATCAGCGACGGCGGGCGCGGCTCTTTGATTTTGGCACAGCGTTGGATCAAGCTCACCCGATGCCGGATAGCGATCGGGGCGTTTATGGAACGCCCGGGTTTCTCGCGCCAGAGCAGATCCTGAGCGGCAATCTTGTGGACGGGCGCGCCGATCTCTATTCGCTGGGGATCATACTGTATCTTATGGCAAGCGGGCGCAAACCCTTTTATGGTGATCGCGACGATGTGCTGAGTGCGCACATCCATGAAACACCACCACCGCCTTCAAAGTTTGCAAGGATTTCCGCAGAGCTAGAGTCCGTAATTCTCAAGTCCATTGCCAAAAATCCTGATGATCGATATCAGACCGGGGCGGCGTTTGCAGAGGCGCTCGGAGAGATCGAGCCACCTCCGCCGCCGCAAGCCATTGGGCGACGCGCCATGCGCTGGCTAGGTATTGATAATGAATAGGGTGGACCATCTTCCACCTACCGTTCCACAAGCGGCATAAAGACGACGTTACTCCGAGCCGGCACGGTTGTCGTGCCGGGCGAGACTGACGTTGGTGCTGGGGTTGAAAGAGGTGCTTCGGCACTATTTTGTTCCGTGCCTTCCGCAACTGTTCCTTCTGGCTCTCCCTCTGGTTCTCCCTCTTCTTGTTGTTCTTCTTCCGAATTACCCAAAGTATCTGAAATAGGCGTAGCGTTTGGCGTAGCGGTGATAGTTGGCAAAGTTGTCGCAACGGGTGTGGCCGTGTTTGCTGGTGCGGGCGTGTCGATTGGCGGCTCGGCCGCGGCATTTTCGGTTAGCGAAACTTGCTCTTGCGTGCCGATTAGTGCAAAGGATTGCGCACCATAAACTGTATCGACACGTGCGGCGCGCACGGTGATAACATAGGTTCCCGGCTGCGGATCGATCAGCCGCACGCGTTCGACGTTGTTTATCGTATCAGGCTGCGTCCCTGCGCTGCTAGATTGGTCGCCGCCATAGCCATATATCCTGCCGCTTGGACCATCTACTGTCAGATCAAGATTGTTGATGAGCGCGCTCGCCGCAAATTGTTGCGCAGGTGGATCGGTCCAGCCGAGGGTAAAGCTCAGTTCGGTTACACGCTCGGTCGGCTTGTTTTCATCAGCGGTAATATCAAAGCCTATTGCCGCGGTAACATTGGGCTGCTGCGCACGTAGCGTGTGCAAACCAACAACGGCATCTAACCGAGAATTAAGCGTAAATTGGAAAGCGCCAACTGCGTCAGCCGTGACTGTTCCCACGACGGCATTATCCAAGTAGAGGGTGGTGGCAGCACCGGCATCAAAGTCGCTTCCGCGAAAGACAAACTGCGTTCCAGCCGAGCCAGATGGCGGTGAAACAGCCATGGTTGGCTCTGGGCGACTTGCGGCCAAGATCGTCAGGGTTGCTTCTGCAACACCACCGTTATTGTCCACAACCTGCACTTGATAGATGCCGGCTTTGGTTGAAATTGCCGTGTTGAGGTTGAGAGCAATTCGCCCATCCGAGCTGCTGGCGGCGGATCCAAGCTGTGTCCCGTTTAGGTAGACAATTACGGCACCATCGTTGCCAAAGCCATTGCCGGTCAGCGCAAACGTACTTCCTGCAACAGCCTCGGCTGGGTTTAGCGCAATTTCGGGGGCTGCTGTGTTGATGATTGTAAATGTGGTGCTGGCGGTGGTGCCGCTTGTATCTTTTGCCTGTACGGTATATGTCGCGGGCGTGAAGGTTGTATCGCTTTGGATAGAGAATGCAATGCCGCCGCTGCTGTCAACCGCAACCTGTGCAATTTGGTTATCGGGATTGTTTGAATCGTCACAGCGCTGATAGCAGAGCGCGGCGGTGCTGTTTGGTTGAAAGTTTTCGCCCGTTAGCAGGAAGGTTGTTCCTGCTGCGCCCCTTTGCGGGGTGCTGGTTAGGGTGGCGTTGGCGAATTGCATGGTGAGGGCAACATCATCAATTGTCGCGCTCATGTGCGGTGCTTGGGCGTTGCTGCTTGCATACAGAATCAGATGCCCCGAGAAGTTTGCCAGCGCGTCTAAGTTTGGAAATGTTTTGGTAAAGGTATAGTCGCCGTTGCTGTGCCAACAGTCTGGTGTCTGTGCCGAAAATGGTTCAACAAACGCGCCGGTGAGGTCGACCATTGTGATGCAGAACCAGTCGTAAGGCTTATCTGTCGAGAAGTTATCCTGCTGCATGATGCGCAGGTTGAGCGATAATTCGGCTTGGTTTCCGCTGTCTATTTCGGCGGGAAACTGGATAGGATACCAGATGCCGTTACCGCTGGCGGTGCCGCCGATGCGCATCGAGTGGACGCCGCTTATTACTTCTTCGCTTGCCTGTGTGCGGGTGGGGTCGCCCGAGTTGAGCCAGACGTTTTGCCACTGGTTGGTCCATTCTGGATCTTCAAAATCGCCACCGCTGATTAGGTCTTGCAGGGAGTCAGCGGTCAAAGCGGCGCTGCGAATCTGCGCGTCGGGGCTGCTTTGTGTGGAGATCTTTTTTGTGGATAGACCGGGTTTAAAGGACGTTGATTCGACTTTGTCTAGCCCAAAATTATTTAGATTTGAGCTATGTGGCGTTGGAAGACGGGCGATGAGGTTCTGGTCAAAGGTAGCTGCGCCGGGTTTCAGGGCGGGATCGGCTGACCGTTGCGATGGTGAGGTTGTTAGATCGACGATCATTGACGCTGAAATTTTGGTGAGCGACGCAGCCGAGATTGTAGGCGTGGGCGGTTGGTTGCTGGAGATTTCAGCTAGTTCGAGCACGAAAGAGGTGCTGATCGTTTCGGTCGAATGGTGTGTGTTGGTGAGCGTACCCGTGTGTGTGAGAACGCCAGTGCTGGCGAGCGAGTTGACATATCCGCTTGGGGGCGCGGCAACAAAGGTGCCGATCTGATCCACCCCAATTATCTCTACTGTAAACGAGGCGACTTCCCCTGTTTTTAGCCTGTTTGCGCCATCTTCTAGCAGTAGATAGCGGGCGGAGATGGTGTCGTTTAGGTTGACGCGACCCCACCCGCTGCTAAAGTCGGGGGCGAGTGCGTTGAGGCTGGTTGTGCTGTTAAATGATGTTGCGCCGTGGATTAGGGTGGCCTTGAGCAGTGCGGCACTTGGGTTGGCGATGCCGACGGTGCGCTGGAGCCACTCGCGCACGAGGGCAGCCCCGCCTGCGGCTAGTGGTGTTGCCATGCTTGTGCCGCCGTGGTAGGCGTAATTCTGGTTGCCCATTGCCCAAAAGGAGCTTGATGGGGCGTTGGCGGCGCGCGTGGAAAGGATCCACGTGCCGGGGGCGACGAGATCGGGCTTGAGACGGCCATCGGCTGTAGGCCCGCGGCTAGAGAAGTTGGCGACGGTTCTTGGATTGTCGCTTTGCGCGCCCCACGTAGGTCGATTGTTTTCGGATGCGCCGATGGAGAGTATGTTTTTGGCGGTTGCGGGCGAGCTAACCGTGCGCGAACTTGATCCTGAGTTGCCCACGGCAAAGAGAGCCAGATAGTCGGGGTGTGTCCAGACAAATTCGTCTACCACGCGCGAGAGTGATCCGTAGGTTCCGCGATCGGTGCCGCCCCAACTGTTGGATCCAATTCGTGCGCCTTGGTTGTAAGCGTTAGTGAGAAAATTGCCGTCGAGCAGGATGCAGTACAGGGTTGCCGATCCGTCTAGCCCCATTGCCATAAAGACGAGTTCGGCTTCGGGGGCGGTGCCTGCGTGCGAGCCGGCATAGTTGTGCTGGCTGGGATCGCTGCCGGAGTTGGCGCCGTTGCCGACTGCCGATCCGGCTACGTGTGTGCCGTGGCCGTTTAGGTCTGTCCATGTGCTTTTGCGTTGACATGGTTCATAGGATGGAGCCAATTCTGCTGGCGAGTACGCGCGTCGAAGCCGACCGTTAAAGTCGGCATTTAGCGCGCCCTGTACGCTTAAGCCCGAGTCGACAATTGAAACAATTTGACCGGCTCCGTAGTAGCCAAAATTATCCCATACTTGGTCGGTTTGCATGAGGGTACGGGCCATGCTATTTGTGAGCGTTAGGGGGATATCTGGCTCGACCCAACTGACGGCGGGGTTGCGCAGGATTGCGTCGAGTGCGGTGGTGGGGATGGTGGCGGCGATGATCGGGCCAAACGAGGCTTCGACCGCGCTACGGATTGTGCCGTTCTGTCCGCGAATAAATGTTTCGAGTTCGACTTGTGATTCATCTTCAAAGCCGGCGATGTAGACTTCGATTTCGCTTGGGGGGTTGGGTGCGGCTAATTTTTCGGCGAGTGCGTTGGCGAGTTTGTAGCCCGGCTCGTAGGGGCCGATCCAGCGCACAAAGGGGAGCGCAGCAATTTTTTGCGCGTCGGCAGGAAGAACGCGTACGAGGTACGCATTATCGGGCACGTATCCTAACGCTTTGGCACCCAACGCCGTGATCTGTTCGAGATGAAGCGCATCGACACTTGTTTCACTTACAATGTTCTCGCCTGCGTTGGTTTCGCCTGCGTTGGTTTCATTTGCGATAAACTGAACGAGATGATATTCGGTCTCCGGTTCTATTATAAATGGATCAACGGGGTCGCCTGCGTTGGGATCGGCACCCTGGGTTTGTTGGGTTAACGCGTCGCGAGGCGGTGCGCTGCTTGTTAGCGGATCGAAGGTGGCGATTTGTAATCGCAACAGTTGTGGCGATGGCTCGTCTGACACGGCGGAGGACTCGGTCTCTGCGGCGACGGTGGTTGATCGTTGCGAGGCAGATGATTGCTGCGGCGCGCGTGCGGTACTTGTCTCGGCAGAGACGATCAATAAGCTTGATGAGAGGATCCAGCATAGTAAGAGGATCCAGCATAGCGAAAGGATCCAGCATAGTGACAGGACGGTATTGATTCCTGCAAAAGGCATTTTTTTCATAAGAGTAGTTAGCCTGGCTATGGCTCCAAAATAGAGGAAGTAGCGGTGTGGGGTTGAGTGCTATTGAAGCGTTAAGTTCTGTTTTCTAGTTAACCATATTATGTTGTTAGGCTCTACCGTCATTTGTCGCGGATGGCTAAGACATTTGTCGTAGCTGTTGTAATTGGCGAGAAAGCGGTACGGGGTTTGCTGGTCAGGGAGACGGGGTTCTCTTTGTTGTTCTAGCTACGTACACTTTTGTCATTCCCGTACCCCCGATTGGGTGTCTTTTAGTTTGGGGCGAGTTTACGGGATACGACGACGTTGGTCGATGCGAACGATTTCCATATCGCACAAGCCATGACCGTCCCACATTTGCGCCACCTAACAAGTTCAGCGGGTCGCGTTGTCGGCTTGCGGCAGATGAATACCATCTATTGTGAAGTGCGATATAGAAATCGCACCTACGCTAGCAAAAATGAAGTATATCGGCCACATTTTGGTCCACTATCGCCGTTGGAAAGCCGCTGGTAGTGCTGCCCTTAAACTAAAAGCCCCCCGATTAGAGCTTTCGAGGGCAGGGTAGCGGGAATCCATTCTTACTGGAAGAACATGGATGCCGTTCACGAAGTGGGCGCACGGCGCCATAAAAACCTTCTGGCGTGACAATGAAGTATCCATTGCTCTCAATCTGTATGTGCATGGTCGCTAGTTTATTGATCAGTGGCTGAACCGATCACGGACTAAAACGATCACCGGCTGAGGACGCATGGACAAAGGGGGCATGAACAAAGGGGGCATGAACAAGGGCAAGATTCTGTGGTTTTTTAGCCGTGGCTGTAATTTTTTGGTTATGGTCTGGCGGGGAAAAATGGGGTAAAAAACTAAATGATTATAGTGGATTGCGGATGGAGAGAACTCCTAGTATATAATGCTGATTAATATGGAAATTATACTCTCACTATTTATCTTATTTGTCGTACTCTTCTTTGTTATATTGGCGGCACGGCAGATGGGTGATCTTTTTGCCCGTATCAATTTGCCCTTGATCAGCGGATTTTTGTTTGCGGGAATTATTACTGGTCCATTTGTTTTGGATTTAATTCACACAGAAAATATCCCTAACTTTTGGCCTATCGATCAGATGGCGCTGGCGTTTATTGCGTTTGCTGCGGGGGCCGAGCTAGAGCTACACGTTATTCATGGCTATTTTCGCAGCATTGTCTCTATCATTAGTGGACAGGTTATCGCTGTTTTTGTGATCGGGGTGACCACCTTTATCCTGATCCAAGACATGATCCCGTTTATGGCCGCATTGCCACAAAAAGAAGTGCTTGCCGTGGCCCTGCTTGGATCTACTATTATGATTGCGCGCTCGCCTTCTTCGGCGTTGGCAATTATTAAAGAATTGCGAGCGCGTGGCCCTTTTACCCACAAAGTGCTGGGCACGACGGTGCTGAAAGATGCAGTCGTCATCATCATCTTTGCCGCAGCGGTATCCGTGGCCTCAGTATTGGTCGAGGGCGAAGATTTTAATGCGATCCTGCTGCTCTTTGTCGTTTTCGAAATTCTGCTCGATATTGTCCTCGGCATTTTGATCGGGCTGCTTTTGCGCACGATTACCAACATACCAAACGTCTTGCTCAAAAGTGTTTTGATTTTAATTGTTGGCTTTGGCGTCTTTTGGATTTCGACTCAGCTGCACGATTTTCATCTCTTTGGGCTGCCCGTTGGCATTTTCTCCGAACCGCTGCTTATCTGCATGACGGCTGGATTTTATGTGACCAACTACACGCGTGTGGCAACCGATTTTCAACATACGGTCGAGGCAATGGCCCCGTTGGTCTTTCTTGTATTCTTTACGCTTGTTGGTATCGAGCTAGAGCTAAATATGCTGGGGCAGACGTGGGGAATCATCCTGATTCTGGTTGTCGTGCGCATTGTTGGCATCTTTATTGGCAGCTTTGTGGGAACCGTGATCGCACGCGATCCGGGGCCGGGCAATGCTTTGCTTGGGCTTGGTTTTATCACGCAGGCGGGTGTTAGCATCGGGCTGGCAAAAGAGATCGGTGTCGAGTTTCAAGAGTGGGGTCCAGAGCTGGCAACGCTATCGATTGGCGTGATCGTGATCAACCAGTTGATAGGGCCGCCGCTGCTCAAGTGGGTAATCGGACGGGTCGGCGAGTCGCATATGCGGGCCGAAAATCCGATGTTCGATGGCGAGCGTGATGCGATCATCATTGGGGTCGAAAGCCAGTCGATTGCGCTTGCCCGCCAGCTTGAAAACCACAACTGGAATGTAAAGCTAGTCTCCTTGGATCAGAAAGCGTTAGACAATGCAACCGAGGACTCGCCAACGGTTGAGCTTTTGACTGAGATTACGCCCGAATCGTTTGATAAGCTAGAAATGAAGGGGGCAGATGGCGTTGTGCTGATGCTCTCGGATGATGAGAATTACCAGATCTGTGAGTTTATTTACGAGAAATATGGAATTAATAATGTAATTGTGCGGATAGAGGATCGCGCGAATTTCGATATTTTTCACGAGTTGGGTGCGCTGGTTGTGGAACCCAGTACGGCAATGGTCAGCTTGCTTGATCAATTTGTGCGCTCGCCCTTTGCCGCTTCACTTTTACTGGGCATGGATCCAGATGAAGAGTTTATGGAGATCGAGATGCTCAATCCTGAGCTAAACGGGTTGGCAATTCGCGATATTCATTTTCCACACGATATCTTGCTGCTTTCGATCTCTCGTCGCGGTCATAAGCTGGATACGCATGGATATACCCGTCTCGAATTGGGCGATCACATTGCCGTGGTCGGGTCGCCAGATAGTTTGGCCGAAGTTGAAATCCGGTTCGAAATTTAGGTTCACGGGAAAACGGGTCGTGGTTTCTATACGAAGTAACAGTCGTTAAGGCCATTCCGAAAATCAAACTATACGTTATGGCCGCGAGCTACTCCAGAAAAATAATTATACATATTTCATCGGCTTTTCTGGAGTAGCCTAAGTCTGTGG
>JAUKWC010028654.1:0-18089 GCA_032356245.1 Endocladia muricata | reverse complement strand
GGATGAGTATTTTACATGCAAAAGTAGTCCTACAACTAGTATACATACTAAGTCTATCGTCGGTGTCAGTAACTATCACCGAATCTAAATGCTTGCAAGTACATCCAATAACTAGATCCAGAATTATTTCTGGCTCAAGTTCAAATAAACTAAAAAAATCAAAAAAATCAAAATAGTTAGTAATAAACCAAAAGAGTTACAGAACTGATTTGTCGCATTGCGACTGGTGGACGCGCCGCGCACAGTCCGCGCTGTTCTGTAGTCGACCTCGGCAGCTTACTCAAACTTGAGCAAAGCTCATTGGCGCCTACATGCCCTCAAAATAAAGAGTGCTAAATCGTCTTATTTTTGGTTACCCACTAGATAATTGGCTACTCCGTCCAAAGCACGCAAAATCATACAGAATAAGAACCCGAAAATTTTCTCCGAAGCATCTAGTGTACGTAGTGGCAACTTCAAAAAGGATACAAAGCTCCACTGGACAGGTTTTGAGGTGAAAAAATAGTCTAGGAAAGACCACCGCAGTTCTTGTCTTGTAAGAAACCATGTGTAACAAACACTGAGTGTCCTTTTTTCTATAGGGCTAAAAAATTCGCAGCCAATACCATCTCGAAATGTCACTGAATATAATTATGTGTGGCTAGAGTACTCGCCATGGTTAGTACACGAACCCAGAATGGCAGCTGGAACTGAGGCGTACCCTACTTGTGGAGAGTAGAGGAACTATACCTAAGCAGTTTCGGGAATACAATTGCAAACTTGTGCAACATCTTGAGACTTTGAAAATAAAAGTAAAGTACTTCTCAATTCTTCTACCAGAACGGTTGCAGAAAAGCGCTATGCTAAAGGAATTCCAACCGCAATTGCTTGGGGTGCCTCAACGCTGCTTTGTGCAAAACCCAGTAATATTTACGCCCACCACAACCATCCTTTTGGTAGCTGACCTTCGTTTAAATAAATAGACCCCTTCCATCACCATCAGCCGCTTCTTGCGCTGGGAATGGCGATATCATCGAAAAAATAGCAGAATACCTCCCGTGCCCCTAAATCAACAGGAATCCGTTCATAATGCAGAAGATGGCCGCCAGTGGCATACATTTCGAGGCATCTGGTGAGGCACGACTGAAAATAAAGCGCAAAACTGGAGTCTTTTCAAGTAGTCACTTTTGCGCATAAACCCACCGGCTGCCACTCATCATGATAGTCGTTCTTTTCGTAACATTATATTATTTACCTAAATAAACTCCTGCTTTTAGAGTTTAAATACCTTCTGGAGGGTTCCTTTCTGAATCCTTTATTCTCAGGTCGACTACAGTAATTAGGGTCAGGGGGAGATTCGAGGGATAGGGAGTGGGGAATTAGTGGCTCTTCGAAGGGTTTGAGGTTACGGGATGGTGGGGATACAGTATGGGGGTCAGATAGTACTTGCGAATTACCTGAAAAAACACTTCATTGGGCAGGGTGTATTTTTGCATTGTTACCAGCCCCTATTGAGGGATCATTTTCCTGGTAATGTAGATGACTACTACTGGAAGAGAGGTTCAGGTAATACTCATGCCTCTGCGCATGAGTTTACAGACGTAATATAAATCTACACAGTTTCTAATTAAAACTTTGACAAAGAACTCTGTAATTGCCGCGAGTAATTTATCACAACCCCATGGCAGAATTCTTCTAGACGTCCCAGAAATAAGCCAAAAAGAATGCATCTTATAAATGTTGAATAAAATTCCTTCCATTGTGCACAAACTAACATGGTTATGTCTGAAACACAAATTATATGTGTAGTGCAAATTTTGAGCAAAATTAACTGACCTTTATTACGACGACGAAATTTTGAATGTGGAAGCGCACGTTGATCAAGCTAAATAGTTCGTTGGGCATCCTTTGCACCCGACGTCTACAGCTCGCTGCGAAGACTTTTTCTCAGGTACAGCGTACAGACCCCATCTACAATTTCATCTGCTCTGAACATGCCGCGAGAACGCACCACGCCAAAGAAGAAGCTGAAGTCGAGTAAAGCCGCACAATCTGAAAAACGGAAGTTGCGCTCATCGCAATCGACCTTGTCTGATGAACCAGTTTCAAGGCAAACTGAACTTGCTCCAGAAAAAAAAAACCCTAGCCCTAAGCATCCAAAGACATCGAGCCTTTCCTCCTCTCCTGAAATGATGACAAGCTCTACGCCAGCGAAGGAAGCGAGAGTGCGATTTGAAACAAAGTCTGCACAGAAGAGAAAACGCGATATGACGGAGGAAGGCGATGTTATTCCACTCGAATGCACTGGGGAACGGCGTGTGAAGATGGCTCGAAAAAATGATAAGCAGGTTTTGAATCCCGTTGCTCTTAAGGCGAGGAGAACGGAGGCTCGAAAGTTGAAGAAGAAGGTTCGTCAGATGAAATCCCGTGGGAAGCTACCAGAACACGAGAAAGAAGCCGTTGAAGTTGGGGTGATGTACTTAGGCCACATCCCGCATGGGTTCTACGAGGATGAAATGCGTGCATACTTTTCGCAGTTTGGCGAAGTAACTCGTGTGCGTTTAAGTAGATCAAGAAGGACGGCACGCAGTCGAGGCTTCGCATTTCTGGAGTTTGCCGACAAAGTGGTTGCAGCAGCCGCGGCTGACTCGATGGATGGATACCTCATGCATGGGCAAGCTCTTGTTGCAAAATTGATGGTGCCGGAAATGGTTCATCCGGCAACTTTTAAGGGTGCAAACCGTGTGTTTAAGAAGATACCATTCTCGGCTGTTGAGCGTCGTGGGTTAATCCAGCGGTCAAGGGATCCTGTGAAGTTAGCGTTGCGTTCTAGGACTGTCGCTAAAAATGCGAAGGCTAAGCAGGAGAAATTGTCAAGGAAAGGGATTAGATACGAATATCCCTCTATCGCTTCTGATGTGAAGATGCAGACCTAGGATTTAACGCGTTGATGTCAGTAAATCACTGCCGTGCCGGTTGTCCTGCTGCTCAATCACATTTTCGACAGCATTGACCTGCTTATCTTGGGTGACTGCAGCGTCAATTCGGCCAATATCCCTGAAGTTCAGACTCAATTAGACTCGGGTAAAGGACGACTTGTTGAGTCTAAAATTTACAGTATAGTAATGACCGATACTATAACATACCAAAGGTTGGATACTTCAGTCAGCAAGTAAGAACGGGTTCTAGCGATTTACGTGCTCAACACTCACCCTGCTCCTCAACGGGTTCGCTACTAATGCGAGCATTCCTGTCTCAGTACAGATTTGGAATTCAGACACACTGGCCAAGGCGCGGTACTTGTGCGTAGAAATACAATATAAACAAGGTTGAGTCACGCAGCTTATCTCCAGTCGGTCTTGCCAATACCACGCTTTCCGCTGAATAGATGCTTCGGCATCTTCGTAGGAATGCTCCGATCGGCGATACCCTTCCTTGAAAACTTCGCAATCCCCGTCTTGATTTTCTTCCGATCCATCTCCAATGCCTTCGTCTTCTGCCTCACATCGGAAAAGCCTTCCGACGCAGCAACACTCACAGACCGTCCCCTCGAGACAGACCGTGGTCGACTTTCAGAACGCGCGAGAGAGAGACCCACACTTTCCGAACGAGATCGCTTTTTACCCGTTCGAGCCGCTGCACGATCTACCAACTCCGAGGCATCACCAGTTCCCAGACCCAGACCCTCAAGATGACCTTGTAATCGCGATCGTCTCACAGGGATTTTGCTTCTCTGGATCAAACTGCGGTGTTTGTGAGCACTCTTCTCCCGAGTAGAATCGGCTTTGATTAGGACCTTCTTGTCCTTAATTTGACGAACAGTATCCATTTCTTCCTCGGTCACAAATCTGAAGCCACCTACCTCGGCATCGTTCTCAACATCCCTCACAGCCTCTCTCGCACCCTCCTCTTGCTCGAGGCGATTCAGTTTTGATTCGATCTCAGGGTCGACATAGTCAGCAATATTCTTCCCGTCAACTATCTCCGGAACGACATCATACGCCCAGTCCTTGCGTCTTAGCTGATACAACTTGCGCCAATCCATAGAGTATACGCCGGCCCCACCGTTCTCCTCCTGCAAGTCCTTCTCTAGTTTAAGTGGACCATCACGAGTGTCGTTACTGCCCATTTCCATGTCTGTGTTTTCCAAGTCGCTTTTCCCAGGAGGTGCAGCACGCTTTGCGAGGACAGATGCCGGAATATTGGGTTTTCTGCTCTCACTTGTTGCTTTCGGCATGGCTACATGCAAACGGTTGAGAATGTTTTGAACTTTCTTGCCTCGAACCTTAGACTCAACCCTTGCTTGCAGCAGTCTTTCGCATGCAGAATTTTTTACATCAGAAACGCCAGATTCTTCGTGAGTAGACATCTTCATGAGCTCGGCTCGTCCGCCTGAGTCAGATACAAATGAGTCGAGCAAAGAACGTCCGGATTCATCGAGCTGATCTTCCCACCCGAGATCTGTCTTATTCGCAACGACAACAATTGGCTTGTTAGCAAACAGAGGCATAATACTCTTGAAGAGGGAATGCTGCTTTTCCAGTGAGTAGCCACATTGCTCGCTAGGGTCTATGAAAAACAGAACACATGCCCGTAAATGGGCGAGAGCGGTAATGCTCTGCATCTCAATGGTATTTCTAGCCTCCAGCTCGTGGTCAAGAATTCCTGGTGTGTCAATGACCTGCCAGCGAAGGTAATTGTAGTCGCAGTGCCCAACAAACAAAGATTTGGTCGTGAACGCGTAGGGTTGCACATCAACATCTGCGCGAGTTATCTTATTAATGAAAGAACTTTTTCCCACATTTGGATAGCCGGCGATCAACAGGGTGCGTGTGGCAGGGTCAATCGAAGGCAAACGAGCCAAGTGCTGCCGAACTTGCTCCAAATAGGCCAGATTCTTCTTGTGGCGCGATACAAGCGTGCACATACGTCCGAGTGCAGCTCTCTTCAGGCATTTGCAGCGGTAAAGAGAGTCAGCGTATTTAATGAGGCGAACATAGTCTTTTGCAATTCCATCCATAAGAGAACGAGCAGTTGCTAACTGCCCCAACGCCAACTTGTAGTGATCACGGTCATACAAAACGTTCAAAAGATCAGCATAGAATGGGTGGAGGTCGTCAAAAATCGGAAAGTCCGTCAAAATCTGTGTGAGTTTGTCGTGAAACATCTGCTGGGAAAATTTGATCTTCCGCATGTAGAAGTCGCGAATTCGACCTATGGCATATCCCTTGTGAACCACCGTGGGAGTTTTGCGTTGTGTCTTGGACAAAACATTGTCGACAAGCGCCTCTCCGGATGGTACAACCGTTATGCTTTTGAAGTTATACAGCACCATGATCGTCTGTTCGGAAAAGAAAACAGAGACCGACTTATCCCCCGAGTGCAGAGAATACGTCCGTGGCAAAAACGAATATAAGAAGATTAACACAGTTTCGATGGGAGCCGGCCAACCCGTCCGGAAGCGCAGATGTTTGCTACCTAGTTTAGCCAACAACCCCAACACATACTCCGGCGTCAAAGTTATGGACTAAAACAAATATCACAAGTTTTCTCTACGCCACCGCCGCCGCTTGCCCCGGGAGTACTGTAAAGTATCAAGGAAGTCAGATATTCATACGTGTATTTCGCAACATTTGTGAAACTGATGTAGTTTCAAAAATACTGCAAATTACGCCTGTGCTTTCGATGGAAGAAATCAAAAAAACAAGGCTATCGCAGTAGTGTCTGGGATTCAATTATCAAGAGTAACTCTCAAAGCTTTTCGATGATTATGAAGTGCTAAAGTTGATTCGCTCTATACAAAGTGCATCAACAAAGCTTACTGCATTACCAGCAAAATGACCCCCTCTTCTCGGGCTGATAACAGCAGAAAATATATACCCTGCACAATCACGTGGTTTTTCAAGTACTTCGTAAATACTTTCAAGTCTCCCTATCCTCACCCCCCCAACCCCTTACCCTTTAAAAAGCCCCTAATTCCCCATTCCCTGTCCCTTGAACCCCCCAACCTTGATCCAATTGACTTCAGAATAGAGGGTTCAGAAATGAACCCTTCACGAGTGATTCACATTCTAATAACTGGATTCATTTTGCACAATAAGATACCAATAGAGTACCAAAGATGGAGTGTTTTAGTCACGGCTGCCTGTGCGATAGCAGGGCCAAACACAGATGTGGGAGGATTCACTCGGAGACTGAAACATTGAATTTCTCCGGTGGAGAACACAGCGGAGATCATTCTCGCAACCAAATAGGCAACCAAAAATCAGACTGGTGATTATAGATGCTCTGTTTCTTTAGGTTCAGGCAGTTCTTACTTGCGGGAATGATCTAGAGAGTTCTGACCTCTCCAAACCTCGCGGCGGTCAGACTTGTCGAAGGGGTTGAGCACGCTCAAATTCTCAGGTTCCTCTCTCTCATATATAGACGACTCGTCGCCAGTAGCTTTCAGAATTTGCGCGGCAGAAATATACTACGGTGGGTTGATTTTGTTCCTTGGTTGTTACAGTTCTCGTTGTAAACTACGTTGCTTCGTCGCAGGTAAGTCCGGAATAGGAGACAAAAACTACTTGGACATCAAGCATAGTTCAAAATACAGTACACATCATGTTGTGGTAAACTTTACCGGGCATGTCACCTCTGAAAACCTACTCTTTCGAGTCATACTTCGGAAGCAAAGTGCACCATTCTAAGCGCTGGTGGAGTGGATACGTTTACACGTTCTTCCAAGAAACGATTTAGAAGGAATATTGAGAACGAGATGCATTGCAAAACGATCACTTGTGTCGAAGTTTGGTACTTTCCAACGAGTTGTCCTGCAGCATTGCTTCTTATTTGCTGACTAAAAGTCTCATTGACGTGACCCGAACGATCTGCTGGTCACTATTTGTAAATTGATGTCTCAGAAAAAAATTCTTTTTCTATACTTTGGTTTATGATATGTCTTTTTGCCAATAAGTATCCTACCGGTGACAGAAGGGTACATGTTCTCAGATATCCAAAGACAATACAAACAAATGATGGGACTTCCCCGTTGCATCGGACGATTGCACTTGGGCCAATAATTAGGCTAACGTACATTTGTTATATACAACTTAGTACAGTATGAGTACTTCAGTCTTTCTGCCGCACTCGCTCGCCATGCTTCAAACCTCGAATCATACCCATTTTGATTTTATGGGAGAGCCCCTAGACATATTCTGCAACATACAGTAGCTAGCGAATATCCAATCAGAGGCGTGATTCGACGAAAACACCCAGATGTTTCAGTTTGGGCTTATATACATATGTATACATACATTTATGTTTACTTCACAATAGCAGTCTTGTACAGGGTGTTCTCACTTTCGGGAGCTCACACGTACTGTCCGACGAGCGGTCAGTGTGAAAGCAAGGAACGAAAGGTGTGTATGTAAGCAAGGTATCTGAAAGCAGAATGTGAATTACTTCTCATTTTAACTGAGAAAGTATTGGTCCCTTCCTTATTCCTATTCTTTGCAGTTTTCAGTAGAAACTTTGAAATAAACAACGTCATCAATATTTACCAGCCACTTGGAAGACAAAGGCGCACCGAGCAATGCGCAACTAAATGAGCTTGTACCAATCCAGTCTATCCACGCCCAAGAACTGTCCGCATATCTACCCCCATGTGCAAGTAAGAAGTTCTGGTTTTGACTACACCACTCTGCTTCACTACACACAACCTGTATAAAGAAGGGTCTCGAAGTTTTGTACTACAGGCAACGGACGGTGGGGATGTTTTCTGACTCTTATTCTTTACATCATAGCACAATCTTCATCATGGCCTTCTGAAGGTTACAGACTCCACGACAAACATTATTTTGGAGATTCCAATGTTTTTGTTGGCGACATATTAAATACCTTCAAGTTGTTCACAATCCGTAGTAAATAGAGATAAGCGGGACTGATAAGGACGGTATGGAAGTTGATTTTTCTGTAGAGATGACTGCTCTGCGTGGCCACGGTTAAACACAGAAAATTGTACGCTTTGTTAATATCAAAGACAGATATATCATAGTACAGCTACCAAATCTAAACTAACTTACTAGACGTGAAGGGATCAATAGAAAACGAGAAAACCTTTTGACGAAGTTCTTGATTAGAAACATCATAGAAACGGAATTGTGTGCAAAAAGTGACAAGTTTGTAGATTCTGAAGAGCTATATCTTAGCTTACAAGTACTCGCACGATGACAAAACGAAAGGATTACCGAGTGTGAGATGTACTACTGTACCTCACACGCTTAACACTAAATACTAGACTAGCAGGCAGATTGAACAGTGTTCATTTTGTTTCGCTGTTTGGTAGATATCAGCCAAAGTCATGAAATTACCTACCGGTAATATTCTGTTCTACCATACCCGTTTTCGTACCAGTAGCTTGTTTTATCTCTCATTGCCAGTGTATTTCGCGTCAGATTGTAAGGACGATCGGTCCATAAATATGCTTGTTGGCATAACACGAACGTACAAAAGGACACCGTATGTGAAAAGAACTCATGTCATAAGAATGAAACATATACACCTGAATGAACCTGTACGAAAGTTAGACAATTTACTATAGCGCACATAGACAGTCTCCTGGCCCCCCTATTCCGGCAAAGAATAGATAAATTCCACATGTGAGTTATCGAATGAAACTGATGAGTATATTTTTAAAGTTAGAAACATCTTTCTAGGGCCAGTGGGCCCCGTGAAGTGAGCAATATATTCCTGACGCTGCTTACTGGATTGCTTACGGGACATACAGAAGAACAGTGGGTAGGAGCAATTACTTTCGGAGAGGAAAAAAACAACAGTTTATTTGGACAAGCAGTATTGTGCTTGGCACATTAAAGAAAAAATTGAGCATTAAAGGGGCATTTATTGAGCATTGTAGTCCGCAAGCAAGTCCATCGTGCCAAACGCGTGCGGGATCACCCTATACGTAAGATGCTTTCATCGGGGCACAAAAAGATAGGATTTGTTATGGGCCAGATAGAGAGCACCAACCACTCGCAGTGGTACCCTTTTGGACCATAGACGGACGGTAGGAGACTGAGGAGTGAGCCACTTCCTGCGCCCTCGAAGGCAGCAACCCTAGTAGTCCGCCAACCTGGGCGTCTTTTTCTCAAATTTCGGCTTGTGCCCCCCGTGGTCTGTTATATCGACCTTTCCTTCTCTCGGGTGAGACGTGAAGTACCTCTTGCACCTCGCCACAACACCAGACTGCATCGCTTCAAACTGTCAAGTCTTCTTTGCCATTTTGTTCCCCTTCTCCTTCTGTTCTCTACTCCATGGATCCCACGGATATGACTTTGCTCCTAGATGCCCTTACCGGGGGCACTAGTGCAAAACGTTTTGGCGAGTTTCTTGCAACCGCCTCTCCAGACCTTCCGATCGCTCCGACGTTCGACATGCCACTACTCGCTGCTCACCAAAGCTTTGCCATGGAACCTCTGTCTGCTCCTCACACATTGCTTCCAGGAGGAGCTATCGATCTACTTCCGACTCCGCCCCCACACTATGACTACATGCTTCCCGTATCCACCGTCACAGATGCATCTGCTACTTCCTACCGTTCTGAACCTCCATCTGGTGGCATCCGGAAGAAGCGTGCCCGTGCTTCCACCTCGTCTTCACCAACAAAGGCTAAACCGGAGCACGTGTTATCTGTTGCCTCGGCGGCCGCAGCAGCCGCTCTGCAAACTGCACGTTCCGTTGCAAGCGACGTATCATCACTTTCTCCACAGAGCGTGCCTATTTCGTCGCAGAGTGCGTCCTTTCCTTGCAACAGTTCTGAAAATGACGCCAAGGTGGAGGTCAAAAAGGAGTTGGTGTCGGTGCCACCACTAGGCTTAACTGAGGATGTGGTGATTCCACAGCTCCCCTCTTCGTCCCTACCAAAAAGCCACACTCGTAAGTGCAGAGAGAAAGTGACGAAGCAGTTTGAGAATTTGCTGGAGGTGCTTCCTCGTCCTCCAAAGGGAGTGGAGATCAAACACAAGGCTCAGATTCTTGAATACACGATAAAGATTTTTCGGTATCTGCTTTTGAGGCGGACTTCATTACAGACTGAGGTGGCGCTTGCTTCGAAAGACGCCCTTCGTCAATGGATGAATGTTACTATCTCGTCCGCGATAGCTGCAAATGATGCGAAGGCGGCGGCGAATCCGGTTCCTATATCAGTTGTTCTGGAGCCATTTGTCGGACTTTACTGTGTGAAGAAGAGCTGGACCTACGGCGAGATGTGGCTGGTTGATCCGGATACTAAAGAGGCTTCTCTGGCTTCGTGCGTCTTCAACACAGATGACGATGATGTGCTGCGAAGGTTTGACTCATTTGCAACGATTTCTCGTAGCAAGTACAGCGGCCAGAAGAAGCTAGAGACCGGCATTGTGAGTCGCGTCATATCTTCACACCGTCCAGAGTGGCTCAACGATCTTCCTTTAGATCCGACAGTTTTCGACCGCGCTACCCTTGCTAAGCAGCACGGATTACGCGTTGCTGAGGCTGTTCCTGTAATGCTCGACGCCGAGCGGTGTACAGGCGTTCTACTTTTCGCCGATGTAGAATCGCATACGTTTTCGACGGCTGACATGACTACTTTATTTGAGTACACATCTGTGCTGGGTTCTCTCTTTGTGCAGTATGTGAACAGCTTTCCTTCGCAGACACTAAGCCGAAGGGCAGATGAGGTTGAAAACAACATGAACAAAGTACAGTGTGCAAGTCATGATCCAGAACGCGAGATGGAGGATTTCGGCGAGCTGCAGCCTATGAAGGACGGAAGCCAAGAATCGTTCGAAGACAGCGCGGGTAGCGAACTAATCATAGCCTCACATGATTCGTCCTTTTTCGGTGAGTCTGAGTTTGTGATAAGCCATTAGGTGATTGTACACCAAAGTTGTATCCATACAACGTGCAATTGAAGTCACCGACTGGATCATGAACATTCTTTGGAATCGTATGGACTTGGAAGTTGCTTGTCAATGAGTATACCGGCCTTTGGGAGTGCAGAGTCTTGTATTCGTGCTATTGGCTGAAGTATTGTGCAGTAGAGTCGAGCTGAACGCATAGCGTAGTTGAGCAACCATGTCATCGCGCAATGCACATACGTGTTGAATTGACTTTCTACGGATTGTAGCCGTGTGAATCTGGGGCTGGTCGCGCGGAATCTATTCATTCAAAAGGGAGAACATAAAACTGCAAGCTACATTTAACGCCCTTGAGCGCTATTTTTGTCGAGGCTTTGGTGGATGTGCGTCTCCTGAGACCTGCCACTCTGTCTTGTCGCATCCATGTGCCTCCTGCTGATTGCCTTCCACCCAGTGCAGTTCCTGAGGATAGCTCCTGCGGGCAGTGGAACTAGGTCGACTGTACTTGGCACTGCGGTCCATGTGCGAAGCATCAGTTTTTGACATACGGGTCAAACTACATGTCAGCCCGCGAAGAAAGCTTCGCAAATGTAATTGCAGTGCGGCATGTGAGTCAACTCGCCTGTGGTACAGTACATGAGTATGTGGTGAAGCAGCTTTTGTACGCCAAACTGCTATTGGCTTGTTCTCGTAACGAAGAAGTAAAGCACTGTCGCCCTTAACTTTCCTTGACGGTACGGAACGGTCCGTAATGGAACCCCATCGTAGTTGAAAAAGGTTTAGGAAGGGATGTACCCACCGTCTACCTCGGTTCACGAATTTCTTTCAAACTATGGCTTGCAGAGCAGTTAGAGACCCTAATATTTCTTCCAGCAAGCGTTCACTGAAGACATGCTAAGGGAAGGTTTGCACTGCACAGGAAGTAAAGATGAACTGACTGCTGCATGGAGCCGTAGCGTCCGATAGTCGGCACCTCGAACCTGCTTTCCTCGCAGCTGTAGCATTCGGCTCGCCAGATGCTTGCTGAGTGCAACGCGTACGTTGGTTCCGAATCCTATGGGGGCTTTCCTACGAAAGTTTGTGACTTGGACAGGCCAGCGGATCAGGTAGCTGTATCGAAATCCTTCAGTCCTTGAGAAAGCCTGCAGATCTGCTGGTCTCATGTCTAATAGACGCTGGACCTGAAATATGAGTAAATTTCAGCACACACTTGTGCTCATAATCACCCCCACTCCTGCTGGCCACGTCGCCTTCATCGCTCTCCAAATTCAGCGAGCCTCACTCGATTGTCCAAGTATACCTTCTCTGTCGCAACTCTTCCGCCGGAATTAGACTTCTTAAGTTGCCAAAAGAAGATGAGCACTGGAAAGCCCACAGTGTTCAGAACCTTTAAAATCGACGGCTTTCATACGTCTTCAGCAGTCAACATGACTTCTCTTGCCTTTGTAACCGCAATTCCCTTGGCACAGTCCCCGAACTCATTTCTCACTAGCAAGCGCATCGACTCCCTACCGTCTCCGATCCTCTCATCTCCCTTCCGCGCACCTCGCATCCATGCGATCCGCATGACTGCTGCGAAGGTGAAGCCGGATGTGCGCGACCGTTCCTCGCAGCTGGTGGGCGACCAGCCTGGGACACCCGAGTGGAACAAGCGAACGGCGGCGCGAGCCATGCTTCGCGCCGTCAACTTTAGCGACGAGGATTTTGGAAAGCCGATTGTGACGGTTGCTTGCACCCATACTAATGCCACACCATGCAATGCGCACATGAACGAACTGGGAGAAGTGCTGCAGAAGGAAGTGGAGGGAGGAGGAGGGAAAGCGTTTGTGTTTGGCACACCAGTCATCTCAGATGGTGAGACTATGGGTACAACAGGCATGAGGTACTCTTTGGTATCAAGAGATCTTATCGCTGATTGCATTGAGACGATGCACGAGGGGTATCTGGCGGATGGCATGGTGACTCTAGGCGGATGCGATAAGAGCATTCCCGGCGCTTTGATGCCAATTTTGAGAAATGACTCCGTAGGTGTCATGCTGTACGGAGGATCAATCCTGCCGGGGAAACTGGACGGCAGCGAGACTACGGTGATTTCAGCCTTCGAGGCGATCGGCGCAAGGGGCGCGGGAAAGATTGATGATCATCAGCTGGGTCGTGTGGAGCGCAATTCGTGTCCTGGGAGCGGCGCTTGTGGGGGGATGTTTACTGCCAATACAATGTCCAGCATCATTGAGGCGATGGGTATGTCGGTACCCTACTCGGCCGCACACACGGCGGTGGACCTGTCTAACACACTGAGCGTGGACAAAATTGATGATTGTCGGCGCACGGTCAAGGCATTGTTCACGTGCATGGAGCAGAGGATCACGTCGAGACAGATTTGCACAAAGAAAGCCTTTGAAAACGGCATCACGGTCTGCATGGCGCTTGGCGGCAGCACCAACGCCGTATTGCATTGCTTGGCACTTGCGTACGAAGCGGAGGTGGAATTGACCATTGACGACTTCAATCGCATTGGGGATCGCGTGCCATTAATTGGCGATTTTAAGCCGTTTGGGAGGTATGTCATGGCAGATCTGGAGAAGATCGGTGGTGTGCCGCTAGTCATGAAGTACCTGCTGGACAATGGGCTACTGCACGGGGACTGCATGACGGTGACGGGCAAGACAGTTGCTGAGAACCTCGCACACGTCCCAAGAGGATTGCCGTCCGATCAGAGCGTGATCAGGAGCTTGGAAGAACCTTTCGCGCCACCGGGCAACCATGTGATTGTGATGCGAGGGAATTTAGCACCGGAAGGCGCTGTAATCAAGTTGTCTGGTAAGGAGCTAGAGCTGCATCGGGGTCCCGCGCGCGTGTTTGAGTCGGAGGAGGCGGCGCTGGATGCAATACTGGCAGGTAAGATTGTGGACAATGATGTGGTGGTGATCCGGCAAGAGGGGCCAAAAGGTGGTCCAGGAATGCGGGAGATGCTGTCACCCTCCGCGGCAATCATGGGAGCGGGGTTAGGGAAGACGGTGGCACTCATTACGGACGGGCGCTTCTCGGGCGGGACGCACGGCATCATGGTCGGACATATCTCGCCGGAGGCGGCAATGGGCGGGCCGATTGGACTGCTCGAGGAGGGAGATATAATCTCGCTCGAGCCACAAAAACGGCTGCTGTCGGTGGATCTAAGCGACGATGAGATGGAGAGGCGCAGAAGAGGTTGGAGTCGTATGGTGAAGGACAAGCCGAGGGGGGTGCTGAAAAAGTACGAAATGCTGGTGACGTCGGCAAGTCTAGGAGCGGTAACGCATTGAGGAAAAAGGGAAGAGGGTAAGCAACACGTGCATGCGTCGAAGCAGGGAAGCGTGGCGGGCTGAGTCGACCTGGATTTGACAAGGAGGCATCTGTTTCCCAGGAAAGCGAACGTGAGCAGGCAATTTCTTGGGAGAGGAAGATGTGTAAGCGATGCAGTGTAACATGCGCCAATAAAAGTAGCGGACGCATCAGATAATGCGGTCTCTTTTCTCACTCGTCCATTTCATCATCTGCTCTTTTTTCATCGCCTAACTTGCTGTCCTGTCCCCCCCTTCACACTTCGTTTCCCTCTCCCTCATGATTTTCCAACAGCCCTCAGGGCGCCACAGTATTTGTTCCGCGTTTTGCTAAAACACCCCCTATCCCCCACTCTAACGATTTGTCTCCGTCCTTTACAACCATGCTCCGAGGCGTCCGCGAGCGCTTGGGACTCCGGCGCGCGCGTCGCCAAAATCCGCCGCCTCCTTCGTTGGAGAACCGCCCACCTATTGCCCCTTCTGTCTCTCGTCAGCTCTCCCAGCGCCTCTACCCACCCAACCTAATCCGCCGAGCGGATACTGATAAGAGCTCTGCCACGCATGTCACCTCCCCTTCTGGCTCTCCCCTTCCCATCCAGCGCTCCGCCTCCAAGGTCCCCCCCGGCCTACACCATGCCGCCCTCCCACAGCATGACGCACCCACCGTAAGAGCTCGCGATGACGCTACTGATAGTCCGCACCGACAGCCGCGCGTGTTCAGGAATCGCTCCATGGATTACGTGAACCGCACGAAGGACGCGCGTCAGCTCCTTGGATTGTTCTCTGCAAAAGCTCTCAAGCCGTTTCAGAGGGGAAAGAGCACGCCAGACAAGGGAGGCAGCGGAGGCGATCGACCGCTGGTGGCGGAGGGGGGCGACAACAAAGTACGTCCGCCAAGCAGTGAAACACCGCGCCTCCGAAACGATGACTCGTTCTCATCGTTGCAGTCCACGCATGCATCGCGGGATCCGTTTCTTAATGACGACGTGCCCGTTGAGATTACACGGATGGAAGGCAGGGAGGACCGTCCGCGCGCGTATGGGCGGCGGGAAAATGAGGATCTGTTTCCAAGGGGGGGCGGGGTGTTTCAGTCGCCTGGGCGGCTTAGCAACGACGCGATTTCACCCCCGGCATCGGTAAGCTCGACGTCAACATTGCGGAAGAGGAGCTCGTTGTGGAAGAGAACATATGACCCGGAGAATGAGTGTCAGACGGAGTACGAGAGGCAGATACTGAAGGCAGTGTCGCTGTCAGAAGCGGCTGTGAAAGAGCGGCGGGTGCCGGCGGCACAGCAGTTGGCGGATATTGTGACGGAGCAGATTGGAAAGCTCGAGGGCGTGTTGGGCGAGGTCGGGAAGCAAGTTGAGCACGCACGGGTAGTGGCGGAGGAGTTGCCCTCGACGAGGGATGCTCGGTTTGAGCGGTTGCTTTACGTCGGAGGAAGGTTGGAGGGGAAGGAGATGGTGGCAGGGAAGGCGGAAGCGGAGAGAGTCTTTTTGGAGTTGCAATGGACGGAAAGGGTATGGGACGTGGAGGCTATGTTGTTGGAAAAGCGCTTTGAGGACTGCGTGACAAGCTTGGAGAAGCTGCGCGAGGATGGCATCTCAGAATCCGCGTCCCCGAGGACATTGCTCAAGTATCAGAATATAGTCCAGCAGCTCGTGGCGGAGATGAGCGCGTGGTGTACTTTGAGTGGCGGCGAAAGTGCGAGTGAGTACGCGCCGCTGCTAGCTAGGGTGGGTATGGCTGACCATGCGCGGCAGGTGGTGCTTAGTTCGGCCGAGGCGGAGCTAACGGCGGAGCTGAATATGCTCACCGCGGTCGGACTAGACTCAAGCCCGCGAACGGTGAGTGCGATGCTGGATCGGGCACTGGTGATTTTCAACCGGACGTATGGTGTCTACGCAAAGATCTCCGTCACGGGCTCCCAGAACGCGTCCTTTTTCGTTGCGTGGGTAGCAGAGCAGTCGGACAACATCTACAAAAAGTGTGTTTCCCCCATCCTCTCCAAGATGCGCAAGGCAGACCCCGTCACCATTCTCGCTACCATTGAAGCTGCGCGGCACCGCCCCCGACCCCAGGACCCTCACACACCGCAACCAGACTGTTCGAGCCTTGTAGCACTGCTGGAGACGCGCATGACTGCGCACGTGCGGCACGACCTGGACGGGCCTGTGCGTGACGCGGAGCGACAGCTGCTCGAGCGCGCACGCATGTATGCGGCAGCATTTCCACGCAACTGGCGAGAGGGGCCGTATCAGTCCGGAAAGGCTATCTGCGACGAGCTGCACGTGCTGTGTCGCGGACTGGAAGGGGCGCTCATGGGGCTTGGCACAGATACGGATACGGCGGCTGGTGCGCTGCTGGCAGGGCCTGCGTTGGAGTATTGCTGCGCGCTGATGGAGGCGGGGAATCGGGCAGCGGCGGAGGTGGGGGGCGTGCCGTTGGGGGATGTGCAGAGGGGGATGGCGGAGACGTTTGGGATGGTGAGTAAGACACTGATGCGACTGCACCAAAAGCACGCTCGGGTGCCGTTTCTAGAGCGAGCGGCTTTGGGGTTGGCGTCGCCAAAGGTGGAGGAGGTGAAGAT
Source organism: Endocladia muricata (assembly GCA_032356245.1). Taxonomy (NCBI): domain Eukaryota; phylum Rhodophyta; class Florideophyceae; order Gigartinales; family Endocladiaceae; genus Endocladia; species Endocladia muricata. Next base: position 1,323 of record JAUKWC010028654.1, on the reverse strand, counting down.
GCTGCAAGTGGAAGTGAGTGCGAGGAAGGCGCCCGCACCGGGGAGGCTGGTTGCAAATCAGCACATTCGGGAAAGAGTGGTGAGAGGGGCGGAGGGAGGGCAGACATTAGGGGTTGCGGGAAAGGCTCGATGAAGCAGGTGGGTGGGTGATGGACGTGTGAGGAGCGTGTTGCGAACTAGTTTCGGGTGAGCGCGCGTCGGTGATGTACATAAACGTTTATGAGGGGGGTGGAGGTAGAGTGGTAGGCAACGTGGACCTGAGGGTCGCTTTTTCTGGACTGGAATGAGTTTACTTGTGGCAGAGCAACGTGGAAAAGTACGCAAGGTGGAAGAGCCTTACATGCAGACGTATTTGCCAGATGTAGGGATTGTATCGCACGAAGAGAGTGTCTTGAGAATTTGCCTGTGGGACTGGGTGTGGAAGTCGTTTGTGTCTTTTTCGACGCTGCCTCGACCAAAACCATGCAGCTCAACCTCTCTGAAACGTCAGCGCTATGTGAAATAGACATGAATCGCCAGTGATGGAGGCAGGCACGTTTCGCGCGATGACCAACTGGAGTTTTTGCAAGCACCTCTTTTTGAGAGAAGGCAGATAGGAACTCACCAGACTGGAAACCAGTTCAGTCTTGTCTCCATACGTGACACAGACGTACGAGATTGGTCTGCATCTCCCCGTCGTCCTCATCAGACTAAATGACTGCTCCAAACCATCAAAAAATGGAACAAAACGTTCATTCTGAACCTATCTTTTCTCACCCCCTTCTTTTTCTGATGGTATCAATAGTGTGTTGAATCCCCCCCCCGCACCCGATCTCAAACCGACCCATCCTCCTACTTTCCCTCCCTTTCTGCCCCCCTCCAACACCATCCCGCACTCATCATGTCCGCCGTTGCCTTTGTCACACACTTCCCCCCACTTCTCCGCGGCCTCCCGCGCCTCCCGCGCCTCCCGCGCCTCCCGCGCCTCCCTCCGTCTCCCCGCTGGCTTTGCGCCACTCCGCCTCCGTTCCGCGGCCGCGGTGCCTGGGACTTTGACCGCGCTCCAACCCGGCCATACACACGTGTGCCGCAACCACGCCGCACTGCGCCGGACAGCGCCGATCGAAGGGGTGGGGACGAGCGTGGACGCGGCTGGGCGAGTGAGGACAATCGGCGAGGATGGGCGAGCGAGGACCGTAGGCGCGAAGGGGAGCAGCGTGGTGCGCAGCGTAGACGGAGGGAAGGGACGACGGAGGGGGAGCATCGTGGCGAGGGGAGAAGGAGAATGTATGGAGAGAGGGGGGGAAGGGAAGTGTGGGGCGGGGAAGAAAGGCGGGGAGAGGG
>JAUKWC010028543.1:0-18090 GCA_032356245.1 Endocladia muricata | reverse complement strand
AGCAACCGGCTCGTCAACGGCTCCATCGACATCACCGTCGCCCAGTGGATGCAGCCGAAGATGCGCGAGAACTACCGGGTCATGAACGACTACATCGCGGGTGGCACCACGCGAGTCGGCAGCGGCGACGCTCTCTTCACGTCGAACGGCGGCTCGTATCGGGTCTACCGTCGCCCCGGCGGCATCTGCGAGAAGATCTCGTATCTCGTCATCCGCACCGACAACGCCTTCGACAACGCGAGCTTCCGCCCCGTCAGCCTGAACGTCGGTGCACTGTTCCAGTGGATCATCAGCCGCGAGACGCAACTGGCCGACGGCAACCTGCCGTTCGACGAGAACTGGTTCGTGAGCTCGCTCGGCTGGGAGATGACGGGTGCGAGCAAGGATAGCGACAACGACCCCACGCTCGGGAACAGCGCCGGCAAGTTCCGCTTCAGCTGCTACTCGGTCCCGGAGATCGCCGGTCCGAGACGTGTCGGCGGCGGCTTCGACTCCTGCCTCTGATAGCCTCTCCCCCAGACCGGCCCCGAAGACGGGCGCCCGACCTCGATCGGGCGCCCTTCTTCGTTCCGGCGCGACGCGCAGGCTCCGGCCGATCGATACCTCCGCCCCCTCCTTCCCGCGCGGACACCGGCGTCACCGGGTGTTCGCCGCCAGCCAACAGGCAAGCGATCATCGTGCAATCGAGAAGAGGTTGGGGCGACGGATTCCTCGGCATGCTGATCTTCAGCGGCTCGCTGCCGGCGACGCGTGTCGCGGTCGGCGATTTCGGTCCGATGTTCCTCACCTCGGCCCGGGCGGTGGTCGCCGCCTGCCTCGGCGCCGCCCTGCTCCTGTTCCTGCGACAGACGCGTCCCGCACGCAGCGATCTCCTGTCGGTGACGATCGTCGCCGCCGGTGTCGTCGCGGGCTTTCCACTTCTGATCGCGCTGGCCCTGCAGCACAACACCGCGGCCCGCGCGACCGTGTTCATCGGCCTCCTGCCGCTGGCGACCGCGATCTTCGCGGTCGTGCGGGGTGGCGAGCGCCCGGGCCCCGTCTTCTGGGCGTTCTCCTGTGCCGGTGGTGCGCTGGTGGCGGTGTTCGCACTGTCACGGGGTGGCGCCTCCTCGCTGACCGGGGATCTCCTGATGGTGGCCGCGGTCCTGGTGTGCGGCCTCGGCTATGCCGAAGGCGCCACGCTGTCCAGGCGGCTCGGCGGCTGGCAGGTCATCTCCTGGAGCCTGCTGCTCGCCCTGCCGCTCATGGTGCCCATCGCGTCGTGGACGCAGCCGGACTCCTTCGCCGCGATCACGGGGACGGCGTGGATCGGCTTCGGCTACGTGTCGCTCTTCAGCATGCTGATCGGGTTCGTGTTCTGGTACCGGGGACTGGCACGCGGCGGCACCGCGGGAGTCGGGCAGCTGCAGCTCCTGCAACCGTTCTTCAGCCTCGCGCTCGCCGGGCTGTTGCTCGGGGAGACCGTCGACCTGTCCATGATCACGGTCACGGTGCTCGTCGTGCTGTGCGTCGCGGGGGCGAGACGCTTCTCGTGACGTCCGGAAGATCGCCTCGTCGACCATCGATCGCGTTCGTCTCGCCCCGCTCGATCCTGCCCGCTCGATCCCGCTCACTCGATCAGACCGCCCTCGATCAGTCGTCGCGATCGCGACGCTCGGCCTCGTTGCTCATGCCGTCGACCCGGTGCTGGATACGGCTGAACCCGGCCACGATCCCCACGTTGAAGATGCTCAGCAGCAGCACCAACTCCCAGACACGCAGCGCGGCCGCCGCGCCCAGCGCCCCGGTCACCCAGATGGAGGCGGCGGAGGCGGTACCGGCAACGTGATCGTTGTTCTTGAGGATCGCCCCTCCGCCGACGAACCCGATCCCTCCCATGAGCCCCTGCATGTAACGCCCGAACACGTCCGGGTGCGCGACCGGGTCGGTGTAGGACTGCGCCACCAGCAGATAGGCACAGGAGCCGAGCGAGACCAGAGGGAAGGTGCGCAGCCCCAGCGTATCGCGACTCAGCTCGCGATCCCAGGCCGTGGGCAAGGCGGCGATGGCGGCCACCGCGAGCGGAACGCCGTAGTAGAGCAGGCGGTCCCAGGAAAGGAACGTGATCTCGATGACGAGCCTCCTGCTTCAGCGGTAGGTGGACGCGCGCGCGGGGTTCGCGATCGCCAGTCGCGCCGAGACGTCGCGACGCAGGCGATCGATCGTCTCGCGACCCATCGCATCGTCGGGGTCCGGGGGCGAGATCGAGGCCGTCGCCTCGTCGCCCGTCACGCCGCGATCGGGCGTGACAGGCTCTGCGCACGCGTCACCCGGCGCACCGCCCTGAACGTCGTCACGCATGGCGTCACCGGTATCGCTCAGCTCACGACTGGCGATGCCGATCGCCCTGGCCACCATCAAGCCGTCGTAACGGCACGCGGCCGGCAACGACGGGAGCAGCTCCTTCAGCACGGTCTCCCGAGCGGCGTCGAGCAGTGCCGCCGCACTCGGTTCATCGGGTACGGTGCGCTCGTCGGGCCGGTCGTACCCGGGCGCAGACTTCCCGGGATCCTCCGCAGGCGACGCTGCCGGATCGGCGACGCCCGCGCGCCCGTCGCACCCGACACCCTCCGCCGCGCATATCTGGTCGAGCAGATCCCGCTCCAGCTCCGCGATCATGCGACCCGTCAGTCCGAGCTCCAGCGTACGCTCCGCACCGGACGTGAAGCGAGCGCCCTGCTGCAGCGCGATGACCGCCCAGCGAAGGGTCGCGACGATCTCCCAGACCGGTACCGCCTTCCGATCGATCGTGCGGCCGGACGCCTGCTCGTAGCCCCGGTAGAACGCGTCCCGGGAACCGAGTCCGCCAGCCTCCCGCGCGCGCGACGCGAACCGCCAGCACGGCGCGCAGAACCAGCCGATATCCGCGTGCGGATCCCCGATCGCGGCGAACTCCCAGTCGAGCACTCCGGCGATCGACGCGTCGTCGATCATCAGGTTACCGGTCCGGAAGTCGTTGTGGCAGAGCGTCGGGCCGTGCTCGCGAAGCCGCTGCCGCCCGAGCCAGGACAAGGTCCATTCGAGTACCGGTCGGCGTGTGCCGAGTTCGTCGAGCAGCCGTCGATAGTGCGCGACGGTCCGAGTCATCGGATCCGTTGTCGTCGTGGTCGGGGCGACTCCCTCGACGGCCGACCCGGTCGTGGCAGCCACGTCGGTGACGGCCACGTCGCCCTGCAGGAACGCGAGTCGCGCATCGTCGAGCGGCACGGCGTGAATACCGGCGAGTTCGGCCCCGAGTGCGGCGACGAGGCTGCCTCGCGCGGCATCGTCGAAGGCCTCGTCCCGCGTCAGGCGCACCGGATGCGTGGTCCCGCTCACCCGTCGCATCAGGAAGAACGGTCGTCCGATGACCGCGAGGTCCGTGCAGAGACCGAGCGGTTCCGGCACGGTGACGCCGGCGTCGAACGCTGCGGACAGCAACGCGTGTTCCTCGGAGCGGGAGCGACTGACCGAGACGCCGGAGGGCGCATCGGTGCGCAGCACCAGCGACTCGCACCGACCGTCCGCGTGCACGAGATCCAGCGCTATGTTCTGCTGGATCGCGCCGCCGGCAAGCTTGCGATAGCTCTCGACGGCGAGGCCGTCGTCGCCGAACGTGCGGCGCAGCCAGTCCACGAGTGCCCGGGGCGGCTCGCCCGTGTCCGCGCTCATGTGTCGGGCGCACCGGGTTTCGTCGGCGATCCCGTCGACCGCGACGCGGGCACGCCCCACTGCCAGAAGTCCCGACCGCTCGCCATCAGTTCCCGCGCGAGCACCATCTTGTGCACCTCGGACGCCCCGTCGACCAGTCGCGCCTGCCGTGCGTAGCGATAGATCCATTCCAGCGGCGTGTCCTTCGAATAACCGCGTGCGCCACACAGCTGAATCGCGGTGTCGACCGCCTTGTGCAGGGTGTCGGCCACGGCGACCTTCGCCATCGACACCTCCTTCTTCGCGTAGTCGCCCCGATCGATGAGCCAGGCGGCGTGCATGGTCAGCAGGCGCCCGACCTGGATGTCCATCGCCGCCTCGCCCAGAAGCCAGCGCACGCTCTCGCGCTCGGCCAGCGAACCGCCGAACGCCTGCCGCTGCTCGACGTACCCGGTCGCGATCTCCATCGATCGCCGGGCGAGCCCCAGCCAGCGCATGCAGTGCGTGAGTCGCGCGATGCCGAGGCGGATCTGCGTGACCTTGAGCCCGTCGCCCACCTCGAGCAGCCGGTTCGCATCCGGTATGCGCAGTCCGTCGAAGCGCACCTCGCAATGCCCGCCGTGCTCCTCCGGACCCATGATCGGGATACGTCGCACGATCTCGAACCCGGGATCGTCGGCGTGGAAGAGGAAGGCGGTGAGGCCCTTGCGCGCGTCGTCCGCCGTCCGCGCGACGACGATGAAGTGCCGGGCTTCCTCGGCGCCGGTGATGTACCACTTGGTACCGTCGATCAGCCAGTCGTCACCGTCACGCCTCGCCGCCGTCAGCATCATGCCCGCGGGGTCCGAACCGGAACCCGGCGCGGGCTCGGTCATGGCGAAGGCCGACCGCACACGACCCTCGACCACCGGGCGCAGCCACCAGTCCTTCTGGGCCGGCGTGCCGATCTTCGCCAGCACCATCATGTTGCCGTCGTCGGGCGCCGCACTGTTGAACACCGCGGGTCCGAAGATGGAGTGGTTCATCTCTTCGTAGCAGGCGGCCATGCCGACCGTCGTCAGGCCCTGTCCGCCGTGGGCGGCGTCGAGCTGCAGGCACCAGAGCCCCTCGTCGCGGGCCCGCGCACGCAACGACTCGAGCAGCTCCAGACGGATGTTCTCGTGCGCGTCGTAGCTTGCGGCGTCCGCCTCGAGCGGTATCACGTGCTCGGCCACGAAGGCGCGAATCCGCCGTCGAAAGTCCTCGGAACGTGCATCGAGCGTGAAGTCCATGAAGGCGTCCGGGTCGACGAGGGGAACGGATGATCGCTCGATCTTCGTCGAGTGCGGTACCGCCTGTCCACACCGACGGGGCCGGAGGATCATCCGCCGCCGGTTCTCCCCGGACGGAGCCGATCGATCCGGTCGCGTATCCTGTTCCGTGACGACGCCGTCTCCGGAAGCCCGGCAGCCCGGCTCGACGGCCGAACGGCACAGGCCATGTCGGGCGAGATCGCCGGCGCGACGACCCCGTCCCCGCGCGTACATCCCGAAGAACCCGGAATACCTGCCATGTACACCCCGGACGCCGAGATCCTCGCCACCGCCCTCGACTGGCGACGTGCCGGGCACGCGGTCCAGCTCGTCACCGTCGCCTCGACCTGGGGCAGTGCGCCACGTCCCCCCGGTGCGATCGCCGTGGTGCGGGACGACGGCGCCGTCGCGGGTTCCGTCTCCGGTGGGTGCATCGAGCGTGAACTGGCCGAGCGACGAGGCTCGGGGACGACACCGGTCGAATCCGTCATCGTGACCGACGAGGCTGCGCGACGCGTGGGGCTCACCTGCGGCGGTCGCCTGGAGCTGTTGTTCGAGGATATCGAGGACGTGGACCCGTGGCAGCACCTGGTGGACACGCTCGAGGCACGCGGCCGGCTCGTGCGCGAACTCGATCTCGAGACCGGTGATGCGCGACTGCGGGCCACGCGCGCCGACGACGCGTTCGGCTGGGACGGGCGAACGTTGACACGACCGTTCGGTCCGGGTTGGCGTCTGTTGCTGATCGGTGCGGGCGAACTGTCGCGGCACGTGGCGAGCCTCGCGATCACGCTGGATTTCGAGCTGATCGTCTGCGAGCCACGCGCGCCGTTCCGCGAGGCGTTCGACGTGCCGGGCCTGGCACTCCTCGATCTCTTGCCCGACGAGGCCGTCGCCACTCGTGCACACGACGCTCTCAGTGCCGTGCTTGCCTTGTCCCACGATCCGAGTCTCGACGACCTGGCGCTCGAGGAGGCGCTCGATGCGGACTGCTTTCACGTGGGCGCACTCGGGTCGCGGCGCAGTCACGCGAAACGCTGCGAGCGGCTGGTCGCCATGGGTGTCGATCCGGCCGCCCTCGCCCGCATCAGCGCCCCCGTCGGTCTCGACATCGGCAGTCGCACGGCGGCGGAGATCGCGGTATCGATCGCGGCGGAACTGGTGCAGGCCCGTGCCGGCGCCCGTGCCGGCACTCATGCCGCCGACCACGGCGATGTTCCTTCCGGCGCTCGCGCCGACGTTCGGACGACGCCCGCCAGGTGAGCGCCGTTCGCCGTGAAGTCACTCACCGACGCGCCATTTCCGTCACGACATTGCTGTCGCGTCAGTGATCGACGTCAACGTATCGACATCCTTCGGGGTGTCGATGTCATGCAACACGCCGACGTTCGTCACCGCCACCTCGAGCACGAGTTCGGGCCGGCGGGTAGCCAGCGCGCGTGCCCCCGTATCGCCGCCGAGCGCCTGCACGGCATCGAACAGCGAGCGCCGGATCAGCACCGGATTGCCGCGGCGACCCTCGTGGACCGGAACGACGAGTGGCTTGTCGGGACGGTCGGCCGCCGCCCGTAGCAGCGCGTTCACGACGTCCGGCGACAGCGACGGCATGTCGCCCAGACACACGAGCACGGCGGGACTGTCGGATACGGTCGAGATGCCGCGCACGAGCGAGCTCGCGAGTCCCGTCCGCCAGCGAGGATTGTGAACCGCGGGCGGTCGGGGGGCGCGGCGCTCGAGCAAGGCATCGACCGAACGTCGGTCATTCCCCGTGACGACGAGCAGCCGCTCGATCGCGGTGTTCCGCAAGGCATCGAGCACATGTTCGAGAAGCGCTCGTCCCTGCCAGGGGTGCAGAAGCTTGTTGTCGTCGCCGAAACGGCGCGAACCGCCCGCGGCCAGCACCAGGCCCACGACCCCCTCGAGCGGCGTCGTCACGGGCATGCGCCGAGTGAGCGTACCCGCCCGGAGCGCTCACGCATTTCACGGGATACGTCTACCGATGCGAACCGGGAGGCGGTTGCGTACCTGCCTGCGGGCGCATGTCGGAATGCGGGTGCACGTCGGATCATCCGGCCGACGATACGGCATTTCCGGCCGCCGTTCCTCGACGCGGCCGCGGGCGGGAATACAGGCGCGCACGAGTCACGGGCCCGGCGGGAGACGAACTCGGGCGGGAGATCGTGTCAGGCGGCGGCCCGCAGGACCTCCACGAGCTGATCGGGTTCGATGGGCTTGACGATGTATCCGTCGGCGCCGAGTGCGCGCGCCGCATCCTGGTCCGATACGCTGCTGGACGTCGTCAGTACGTAGATCGGCACCTTCTCCAAGCCGGGCTCGTTCTGCAGCATGCTCAACAGTTCCAGACCGCTCATGCGCGGCATGTTCAGGTCGAGCAGGACCGCGAACGGTGCCGAGATCGGTCCCGGCAGCTCGGCCGGGCGCAGCAACGCGAGTGCCTCCTCGCCGTCGCGTGCTCGAATGACCGGCAGGTCGAGCGACAGCTTGCGCATGACGCGGCGCACGAACTCGACGTCGAGATCGTTGTCCTCGATCAGTAACAGCGACGCATCGATCGGGGTCCGGGCGGTATCCACCATGTCAGGCAACCTCCTTTAGTTCGTCACCATCGGCCGCGATCGGCCAGAGGAATCGGAACGTGGCACCGTGCCCGAACTCCGATTCCACCGAAATCGTACCGCCGAGAGATTCGACGGCTCGCTTGACTATCGACAGGCCGAGACCGCTGCCGTGAAAGGAGGCCCGTTTCTCGAGCGTCTTGAACGGCTCGAAGATGTGTTCGTGATATCGCGATTCAATTCCCGGGCCATTGTCGCTGACCGTGAACCGGTAGAACTCGCCCTGCCGCTCCACGGACACCCTGATGCGCAGGTTCTCGAGGTCATCGCTGTACTTGTGGGCGTTGCCGATGAGATTGGCCAGCACCTGTTCCAACCTGACCCGATTGGTGTCGAAGACGGGAAAGTCGCCCTCCCGGGTCAACTGTTTCGGCGCCAGCATCAGCGACCGTCCGATCGCCTCCACCATGTCGGCCGTGTCGGCGATCGCATGCGGTTCGGCCGTGTTGCCGACGACCGAATACTCGAAGATTCCCTCGATCAGAGCGTTGCCCCGGTTCGCCTGCTCGTTCACGCGAGCGAGGTTGTGTGCCACGTCGGGGTTGGCCCCGGGGGACGACACGTACTCCTCCAGATCTTCCTTCAGGAACGAGGAAAGGTTCTGGATTCCGCGGATCGGCGTCTTCAGATCGTGTGACAGGATATGGGCGAAGCTTTCCAGATCCCGATTCGTCTCGGCGAGCGACGCGGCCTGCGCCGCCAGATCGTCCGTCATGCGTTCCGCCTGAGCCTGCAGGCGTGCGCTGCGGCGGGCCATGAAGGCGAACAGCAGCAGCAGCAGGGTGTCGATCGCGATACCGCTGACGAGCACCAGAAGTGGCTGGCTGAACCCGCCCTGCTCGAACGACGGCGTGCTGCGGACGTCGAACGTCCAGGTGCGCCCGTAGAGTTCGACGGCGTGAACCGCGCCGTAGGCCGCAGCGTCCCGGCCGGCCGGGTTATCCGCCCACTCGTCGTGCAGCACGTCGTCCCCGTCGCTGATCGTGGTCCGGATCTGCCCGTCGGCGTCGTTCAGGGTACCTGCGAGCAACTTGCGAACGATCAGCGGGGCGTACACCAGTCCACGGAACATCGCGCGGCGGTACTCGTCCGTCCCGTGAGTCGCCGCCGGACGGATCTCGTCGTGCAGGTAGAACGGGGCGTAGAACAGGAACCCCGGAGTCTTCTGATTGTCCTGGACCAGCTCGATCGGCCCAGTGATCTGGCTGAGCCCGGAGTCGCGCGCCTTCCGGGCAGCCGTTCGCCGATTGATCTCGAACGCGACATCCAGGCCGATCGCCGCCTCGTTGCCGCGTTCGGGTTCGATGAACACGATCGGCAGCAGCAACTCCTGCTCGTGCTCCGGATGGATCGCGAAATCGGGTGCGGTGTAGTGGCGTCGCATGTCGTCGAGGTACCCGTCGAGATCGTCGCGTTCCACCGGATGGATGACGCCGATCCCGTTCACCCCCGGGTAGCGCTCGCCCAGGTCGAGGTAGCTCGCGAAGACACGCCACTGATCACGCGTGATCCGGCCGTTCTGCACCTGCAACGTCGCCACGCCCCCGAGCAGTGCATCCTCGTAGTGTTGCAGCCGCTCCTCCACCAGTGCGACGACCCGCTCGCTCGCATGGTCGAAACGATCCTGCACCTGAGCCTCGAGCGAGGTCTGTGAGGTATGCCAGGCGAACAACGTGATCAGGAACGACAGGCCCACGATCAGCCAGTGAATCCGGTTCAGCCCACCGTAGCGTCGGAGTTCGGTCTTCTGCTCGCACAGGCTCTCGGCATCGAGTCTCGCGGATGCCGCAGGCGATACCGGACCTCTGGACGGATCAGTCATTGCATTTCACGAGCCCCGCTGGTCTGGGAGACAGCGGCTGCCCGCCTCGACTCTTGAACCATCGTCCTGCCGCCCCGAAGTCAGCAACCCGGCGAAGAAGTCCCGGTAGGCCGTCGGGTCGAAGGGCTTGACCAGGTAGTGGACGCGGAGCGCCTTCGCCCGCTCGCGATCGTGCGGGTCCGGTGAGCTGGTCAGCATCGACACGATCGGGATGTCACGAAAGGCGTCGTCCTGCCGTATCTTCTCGACGACCTCGAATCCGGACATGAGCGGCATGTTGATGTCCATCAGGACCAGCACCGGCAGGGCCGCCCCGCTCGTCCTCGCCCGCTCGAGCTCGTCGATGAACGACAGGCCGCTGGCGCAATGCACGAAGGGGTTGGCGATGCCGGATTTCGCGTGGAAGCGCTGAGCCATCTCGAAATCGAGCGCCTCGTCATCGACCATCACGATCGGACTGGTGCCGTCTCCGAGATCGATGGGGACGGCGATTTGCATGACGTCGTTCATGTAGTGACTCCTTGCGATGAGCGTCGTGCCGATTCGCGAGAGACCGGGCCTGTCCGGTTCGTCGGGTTTCACGACGAGCAGATACGGGTTCGCGACGACGAAGCGCATCGGAGCCTGCAAATCGTGCGCCGACGGTATCGAGAAGCAGACGGGCACGACGGCGAAGGTGAACTCGGCGTCTCCGTCGAACCCACGAAGGACGCCTTGCCGAACCGGGCGGTCGACCCGCTAGACTTCCCGACCCACTTCCTCTCTCGAGTAGCGCCGAATGCAGACGACACCCGACCGGCGCGACGCGATCATCGTCGGCGCAGGTGTGTCCGGTCTCGCCGCCGCCTGCGTGCTGCACTCCGCCGGGCTGGCCGTCACGATCCTGGAGGCGGACGACGCGGTCGGCGGGCGGGTCCGGTCGGCGCGAGCCGGCGACGGCACCCTGCTCGGCGATCTCGGTCCGAGCTGGGTCTGGCCGCCGTATCAGCCATCTCTCGCGGCGTGGCTTTCGGACCTCGGCATCGATACCGTCGAGCAGTTCGAGACCGGGCTCGGTTGCATCGAGCGATCGGTCGGGCAGCCCGTGCAGCGGACACAGCTTCCCTCGCAGCATGGCCAGCATCGTCCATGTGGCGGGCCGCAGGCGATCGTCGAGGCATTGCGCATGCGGTTGCCGGAGGATGCCGTCCGCACCGGGACGCGCGTCACCGCGATCCGCGAGCAGTCGGACGGACTGCACGTCACCACCGCCCGGGGCGATCGACTCACGGCGGTGCACGTCGTGCTCACCGCCCCGCTCCGCGTGATCGCCCGTGACATCACGTTCGATCCGCCGTTGCCCGACGCCTTGATCGCCGTGCTCACGGACAGCCCCACGTGGATGGCGTCACAGGCGAAGGCGCTCATCGCCTACGACCGACCGTTCTGGCGGGAGCGTGGCCTGTCGGGACGTATCGCCAGTACGGTCGGGCCGCTGGTCGAGGGCCACGATCACTCGGGTCGGGACGGACGGCCTGCCGCGCTGGTCGGGTTCATCGGAATCGGCGCAACCGACCGCGCGACGCTTGCCCGGGAGCAGGGTCCGGACGCGCTCGCGCAGGCAGTGATCGAACAACTGGTACGCTGCTTCGGCGCGGACGCCGCGACACCGGCCCTCGTCCGGATCGAGGACTGGGCGCAGTCGCCGTACATCGCCACCGAGGCCGACGTCGCCCGCCCGGGCGGGCATCCGTCCGTGCTGGATCCCGTCGTCCGCACGGCCGGTTACGCCGGGCGGTTGCATTTCGGCGTGGCCGAGACCGCGACGATCTCGCCGGGTCTGCTCGAAGGGGCCTTGACGGCCGGCGAGCGGGCCGCGCGTGCGATGCTCGGCTGATCGCGACCTGCGCGGCCCGACCTGCGCGGCCCGACCTGCGCGGCCCGACCCGATCAGGTCACCGCCGCGAACGTGCGCTCGAGGGCGACTTCCAGCCGCTCGACCAGCTGATCGAGTTCGTCCTCGTCGATGATGTACGGCGGTGCCAGCAGGACGTGATCGCCTCGCTTCCCGTCGGCGCTGCCGCGATCGGGATAGCAGATCAGGCCCGCGTCGAACGCCTCGCGCTTGAGGTGAGCCGCCACCCCGAGCGCCGGATCGAACGGCGTCTTCGTGGCCCGGTCCTGCACGAACTCGACGCCCATGAACAGCCCGCGGCCGCGGATGTCGCCCACGAACGGGTGTTCGCCGAACGCGTGCTCCAGTCGTTCACGCAGGGCTGTACCGCGTGCGTGCACCTGTGGCAGCAGGTCGCGCTCGAGGATCGCGCGGGTCACCGCGAGCGACGCGGCACAGGCGACCGGATGGCCGTTGTACGTGTGTCCGTGCCGGAACGCGCCGCTGCCCGTCGCGATGGTGTCGTGGATCTCTCGCGACGCGAGCATGGCCCCGATCGGCTGATAGCCTCCGCCGAGTCCCTTGGCGATGCACACGATATCCGGGCGAACCGGCTCCTGCTCGAGGGCGAACAGCGAACCGGTACGGCCCATGCCGCACATGACCTCGTCGAGTATCAGCACGATGCCGTGGGTATCGCAGATCTCGCGGACACGCTTGAAGTACCCCGGCGCCGCAGGCATGGCACCGAGCGTGGAACCGACCACCGTCTCGGCGATGAACGCCATGACCGACCCCGCACCGAGCCGGTCGATCTCGGCCTCGAGTTCGTTCGCCATCCGGAGACCGTAGGCCTCCATGCGCTCGTCGTCCTCGCGGCCGCGATACGGATTGCACGGCGCGATGTGCGAGATGTCGAAGAGCAAGGGCTCGTACGGGCCGCGCCGCAGTACGTTGCCGCTGGCGGCGAGCGCGCCGAGCGTGTTGCCGTGGTAGCTCTGACGTCGCGAGACGACGCGATGACGTCCGGGCTCGCCGCGCTCGATGCAGTACTGGCGCGCGAGCTTCAGGGCCGCCTCGATCGCCTCCGAGCCCCCCGAGAGGAAGTAGACATGACCGATGCCGGGCGGCGCGTGCTCGATCAGCAGATCGGCCAGCGCCTCGGCGGGCTCGGACGTGAAGTAACCGGTATGCGCGAAGGCGACCTTGCCGAGCTGCGCCTCGATGGCGGCGGCCACCGCCGTGTCACCGTGACCGAGACAGGAGACCGCCGCCCCGCCCGAACCGTCCAGATAGCGCTTTCCCGAGGCATCCTCGAGCCAGCAGCCGCGGCCGCCGACGGCGACGGGCGGCCGATGCCGGGAGTTGCGGCCGAACACGCGGGAATCCGGGGAGATCAGGGCAGCGTTCGAGGACGAATTCACGATAGGTGAGCCTGCGAGCGGGAGCGACGTATGATTATGCGCTGTTTCTTGCTTGCGTCGATCCCCGTGCCGTCGCGCCCTCTGCATGACCGGCATCGGCACACGCCGCGCCCCCGCAACCGACTCCGAGTCTCCAGGCGATGAACCTGCCCGCATACCGTCCCTGGATGAATGCCGTGCTCTACCAGAGCGTCTGGTTCACGAGCGTGCTCGGTCGCGAACGATTCGTCGTGCTCGCGCTCGCGCTGCTCGCGCTGCACCTGTTCCTGTGCCGCGACCGGCGCGTCGAGCTCGCCGTGATGCTGGCGGTCGGCGTGCTGGGCGTGGCGGTCGACTCGGGCCTGACCCTCGGCGGCGTGTTCGTGTTCGATCCGCCCGACTCGGTGCTGCCGCTGCCGTTCTGGCTGGTCCTGATATGGCTCGGGTTCGCCGCGACGCTGCGCCACGCGCTCCGCTTCCTGATCGAGCGACGAGCGCTCGCGGTGGTCCTCGCCGCCATCGGTGGGCCGCTCAGCTATCTCGGCGCCGCCCGCCTCGGTGCCGTCTCGCTGCCGCTCGACACGTGGCCCACGGCGGCCCTCCTCGCGCTGGTCTGGGCGCTGGAGATGCTCGCCCTCGTGACGCTGGTGCGCATGATCGAACGGCGGGCGGCCCCCGCGTCGACCGGATGAGCGTCGGCGATCGACTGATGGCGGGCACCCTCGTCCTCGCCGTGTCCATCGCCATCGGCTGGGCCGGCGGATTCGCGTGGCGCGAGCTTCCACTGATAACGCAGCTCTGGAACGACGCGAGCGAGGAGCGCTATCTGGCGATGTCGGATGACGACGGGCCGGTGACCTACCTGGTCACGCACGAGGACGCCCGCCGCTTCGCCGATCGGGCGCTCGCGCTCGACGGCGTCCTCGGCGTCGAGCCCCACGAGAGCACGCGGGTATCGGCCATCGCCTTCACGAGTGCGGAGGAACCGGCGATCGAGACGGTGCGAACGTTGTCCGGGGTCCTGCGCGTCCAGCGTCGCGCGGTGCCGATGCTCTGCCTCTGAGTTCGCCGCCGGCCGTTCGGGGTCGCCCGGGACCGCTTGCAGCCGTTCCGGACCGTGCCGACCCGATCGACATCGGATCGGCCGGACCTCACAGCTTCCCGAGCGGGACCTTCAGTGCCGGTACGCCATCCGCGTCGAGCGGAATGCGGCCGCCCCGCATGTTGACCTGCAGCGACGGCAGGATCAGCGACGGTACCTTGAGGCCCGCATCGCGCCCGTTCCGGAATTCCACGAAGGCCTCGCGCGTGGTGTCGCCGCCCACGTGGATGTTGTGCTCGCGCTCGTCGGCCACCGTGCTCTCCCAGCGGATGTCGCGCCCGTTCGGCCCGTAGTCGTGACACATGAACAGCCGCAGGTCGTCCGGCAGCGCGAGGATGCGCTGGATGGAGTCGTACAGGGCGCCGGCGTCACCGCCCGGGAAGTCCGCGCGTGCCGAGCCGCCGTCCGGCATGAACAGCGTGTCGCCGACGAAGGCCGCGTCACCCGTCACGTACGTCACGCAGGCGGGCGTGTGGCCCGGCGTCGCCATCGCCGTGGCGGTCAGACCGCCGATGTCGAAGGTGTCGCCGTCGTCGAAGAGACGGTCGAACTGGCTACCGTCGCGTCGGAACTCGGTACCCTCGTTGAAGACCTTGCCGAACGTCTCCTGGACGACGGTGATGGCGGCGCCGATGCCGAGCTTGCCGCCGAGCCGCTCCTGGATGTACGGTGCGGCGGACAGATGATCCGCGTGCACGTGCGTCTCGATCAGCCACTGCAGCTCGAGCGACTCTTTCTCGATCCAGCGGATCATCCGGTCGGCGTTGTCGTGCGCGACGCGGCCCGCGGCATAGTCGATGTCCATGACCGAATCCACGATCGCGCAACTCGCGCTTCCGGGATCACGCACCACGTAGCTGATCGTGTTCGTCACCTCGTCGAAGAAGGCCTCGACCGCGGGCGTGACGTCGATGGCGGAAGCAGGCTTCGTCATGGATATCCTTTCGTCGATGCGCGCATGAGGATCCAGTGTAGACAAACGAGGTGCCCTTTGGTCAGTGCCACGGTATGCCCGGCGCGGGTCGCGTGGACGTGACGACGCGTTCCGGTTCGACGCGCGCGGCGCTCGCGATGCTCGGCGGCGTCTTCGTGCTGACGATGATGGACGGGGTCGCCAAGCAGTTGCTGGAGCGCGACATGCCGCTGCCGGAGATGCTGTTCCTCCGCAGCGTGATGATCTGCACCGCCCTGCAGATCGTCTACCGGCTACGGCGGGAGCCCTGGCAACTCGCCGTCGTCGATCGCCGCGGCCAGCTCGTCCGCGGCCTGTGCGGGGCCGCCGCGCCGCTCCTGTTCTTCGCCGCCCTCGCGCAACTCTCGCTGACCGCCATCACCGTGGTCGCGTACGCGAGCACCTTCTCCACCGTGCTGCTCTCCGTCGTCTGGCTCGGTGAGCGGGTCGGGCCGTGGCGCTGGGCCGGGATCGCGATCGGCTACGCGGGTGTCGTGGTCGCGATCGGCCCCGCCCGGGACGGCCCGCTGACCGGCTACCTGCTGGTGCTCGGATCCTGCGTCGCGGCGAGCGCCTTCTACGTGGTCGGCAAGCGGCTGTCCGTCAGCGACTCGCCGATGTCGATGGTCAACGTCTACAACGCGATACTCGGCGTGATCTGCCTGCTCCCGCTGCCGTTCGTATGGCAGACGCCCGACATCGTCTCGCTCGCGCTGATCGGAGCGCTCGCGGCGCTGGCCGTGGTCGGTCAGTGGCTCGTCACCACGGCGTTCTCGATGGGCGACGCCTCGCTGATCGCGCCGCTCGAGTACACCTCGCTGCTGTGGGTGGTGATGCTCGATCTGGTGTTCTGGGATGTCGTGCCGGCCACGCATACCCTGCTGGGTGCCGGCATCATCGTCTCGGCGAGCCTGCTCGTCTGGTATCGCGAGCGGATCACGCGCCACCGGGCGGCGCCGGACCCGACGGACGACTGACCGCGGTACCCGCCCGCGAGAGCGCGAACTCCCGCCACGCGACGTACACGCCGCCGCCGACGACGATCACCGAACCGAGGAGCGTCATGGCGTCGATACGCTCGCCGAAGAACACGAGACCGATCACCATGGCCCACGGCAGGATCAGGTAGTGCAAGGGCTGCAGCACGATGGCCTCGGTCAGCTGCAAGGCCTTGATCAGCATGCCGTGGGCGACGATCGAGCAGCCGCACAGCGCCACCAGCAACGACAGTTCCCGGGTGTTCGGGCTCTGCCACGTCATGAACGCGAACGGCGCCGAAGCCAGGGTTCCGATCAGGCCGAAGTAGACGAGCGACGTCACGAACCGGTCATGGCGCGAGACCTGTCGCGTCAGGAGGTTGTAGAGGGCGTAGATCACCGCACACACGAGCGGCAGCATCGCGTGCGGGTCGAACACGGCGGTGCCGGGTCGCAGGATGATCATCGTGCCGACGAGACCCGCGAGGACCGCGAGCCAGCGGCGCGGACCGACCTGCTCGCCCAGTATCGGCACGGACAGGGCCGCGACGATGAGGGGAAAGCAGGCGAACAGCGCATGGATCTCCGCCAGGCCGAGGAAACGGAGCGCGTAGGCGAACAGGGCGATCTCCCCGCACATGAACACACAGCGGATGATCTGACGCCCGGGGACGTTCGAGCGGAACGCCGCGCCGAGACCGCCGGTCCGCGCCGCGAGAACCGAGGCGAACACGAGAAATGCCGTGAAGCGGACGAACACGATCTGCCCGACCGGCAAGGTGGCCGTCAACAACTTCGTGACGGCGTCCTGGGAGGCGAAGACGGTGGTGGCGAGCGCCATCAGCGCGACGCCACCCATGGGCGAGCGCGCCCGTTCGGCGAGGCGTTCGCCTGTCGTCGCGACGCGCGACGACGTTGCATCGTGATCGTTCACGCGGTTGCTGTCCCCTGCCCGGATCGGGCGGACGTGGATACGGGAGATCGGGCCGGACATGGATCCGGAATGGATGCACCGCCGATCGACGGGTGAGTGTGGCCTATCGACGACGGTCGGGGGCGTGGTGATCCCGTCGATCGAGTCCAGGGGAGGTCGACTCGTCGGCCGTGTCCGGGTCGCGCGCCGTCACCGGTTGCCGGGCCGATGTTGGAGCTGGTGGAACGAGCGAAGGACGATTTCTACTGTCATGGTATAAGTCGATGGAGAAATCGACTCTCCGGGTTCGGGCAGGCGAGCGTGCATCAGGCCGGCGCCGATCGGCATGGTGTGCCGCCGTGCTCGACTCGTTTATGGTGATGGTATATTAGAGTAGTGCAGTCAGGTCTTCCCGGGCGTCGCGGCACCGGGTCGCGGCACGTCCCCGGAGGCGTCTTCGCAGGCCGTGTCGACCACCCGATCCC
Source organism: Endocladia muricata (assembly GCA_032356245.1). Taxonomy (NCBI): domain Eukaryota; phylum Rhodophyta; class Florideophyceae; order Gigartinales; family Endocladiaceae; genus Endocladia; species Endocladia muricata. Next base: position 966 of record JAUKWC010028543.1, on the reverse strand, counting down.
CGGCGCCGACATCCTGCCAGCGAGGTTCGGCCGGCAGTCCCTCCGCCGAGAACGTCTCGTCGGGCGCGAGATCGGCGCGCCGGAACGCGGCACAGTCCACGAGTTGCGCGATGCGCCGCACGGGGTAGAACCGCTCGAACAGCAGCACGTCGAGCAGACGCAGTTCCGGGTGCGCCGGGTGACGGCGCACGGCGGCCGCATCGATCGCCGAGAGGCGCACCACAGACGGCACGACCCGGCTCCACGGCGAGAGCGCCGACCGGGCCTCTATCCGCTGCAGCACGACGAACGACGCCGGCAGCGCCTCCTCCGTACGCCCGCCCCAGCTGTACTCGGCATGGACGCCGTAACCGATCGCGACCAGCGCACCGACCATCGGCAGCACGTAGCCCGGCATGGGGCGGTCGAGATGCCGGCCCACGGCCCAGAGCGTCAGGCAGACCACACTCGCGACCGCGAGTGTCGCGACGAGATGGATCAGCATCGGCGCGTCCGACCGGATCGAGGTGGCGGTGGCGGAGGCAGGGACGGCGGCGAACGCGGCGGCGACGGTTCAGTGATCGGCCGCCGCCCCGCTCGCCCCCCGCGGTACGCGAATGCTCTCGACGAGCTCGCGGATGTGCTCCGGCGGCTCCTCGGTGGCGTTCGAGACGACGCAGGCGACCGCGAAGTTCAGCATCGCGCCGATCGATCCGATCGACAGCGGCGAGATGCCCAGCACCCAGTTGTCCGCGTCGTCCGGCAGCTGGTTGGTACCGGGTACGAAGAACCAGCCCTTGTAGACGAAGATGTAGACGAGCGTGAAGATCAGACCCGTCAGCATGCCCGCGACCGCCCCCTTGTCGTTCACCCGCTTGGAGAAGATGCCCATCATCAGCGCCGGGAAGATGGAGGCGGCGGCGAGTCCGAAGGCGAGCGCGACGGTCTGGGCGGCGAACCCCGGCGGATTCAGTCCGAGCCAGGTCG
>JAUKWC010028432.1:0-18099 GCA_032356245.1 Endocladia muricata | reverse complement strand
TGGATTATGAAGGGGGGGTAAGGGCCTGTCTTGAGGGGGATTTAGCGATGCAGAGTTAGGGGATTGTGGCCTGGGGCGTGGGGCACATGGATGGGAAGCAGCGGTGGGTGGGAAACGAGATGCCGACGGAGTGGTACAGAGCTGGGCTCCGGATTGACTTGACGTTGGTGGCAGGCGGTGCTGCGACAGATGGGAGAAAGGGCTCGTTATGACGCCGATGGTATAGTAGCTGCCGCGAGTGGAAATGTGCGTAGAGGACTGGGAAGCTGTGTGAGCATGGGGCCTCAGGGAAAGGTTTCTCGTCGGCGATTTGCTTGTTTCTCGAATTGTTCTGGCAGGAACAAAGACATTGTTGTATGGGAAATGTAGACATGTCCAAAACTATCCGGCGGTTTGCAGCGTTGGTGTCGTGCAAGTGCCCCAAAGCATAGCTTTCTTGTGTTGCGAGGAGGGATGTATATGACTCAACCTTTTCTACGAACTCTGTATGCAAATTGGAAGGGAATCACGGCTTTCACTAAAGTGAGTGGGAATTGCGCTGATCAGTGACTACTATACAGGGTAATCCAAGTAGAGGTTGAAATTCCGCGTGCAAGGATTCTCAGTGTTCAGAATCGATACTAGCACGAAGCAGTTGGCGCAGAGACCGCAATCTCTAGAATACGGGGAGAATACCACGCTGGTCTTCGAATTCGAACCCGTCTACGCCACACTGATCTAGCCGAATTTTTCACCATGCATAGCTGCATGCCGCCTTTCTACTATAACCATTGTTTCACACTTTCACTCCTCCCTGCTACACTTTGGGACTGAGTTTCACGTCTACTTTGATTTTGTACTGCAGAGTGCTCGCCGGTCCGGAACGAAAGCCGCACGGCTATCGTACATGCAGCAACTCTCGCAACCGTACACTTTTCTGTTGTCAGGGGCCACACTCCCAAGATTGTTTCTTCGTCTTCCTTGATTGCCCCCTGGGGCCGCCTGCCTTCCCCTCTATTGGATTTGCATCAATGAAGGCGGCAGCATCAATTGCAATTTTCGTTTTGCAAATTGTACTTTCCATGCTGTATACCGCACAAGCCGCCCCTATGTCCCAGAAACAATCTGTGAACTCCTCCATACCTGCCGTTCAGAAAGAGATGATTCCCTTTTCAAAAGCATTTGTACGCACGACGCACGTTTTCCCCTTCAGAGGCAAAGTCCTGTGGTCGCAGTGGACTCGACATAGAAGATCGGCTACAAACCTATCATCTCCAAAGCCATCAGCTGCAGAGCCGTTCACTGCAAAGTTACCGTACGCAAATTCATCCAGTGCAGTGTCATACGAAGCAAAGCCATCCAAAGCAAAGCCGTTTAATCGAAGAGACCCTCACAAACCGAGAAGAAAGCGTCGCAATAGAAGACGCCTTGAAAGGCGTTCACGGAAACGACGTGGCCAAGTAAGAAGCCGTCGCGCACGCCGCGTTTCGAAGCCACTGTTTAAAAAACACAAACGGCGTGAGCCTCTTCAGGTCCAAGTAAATGCCCACGGCGAGTCTTTAGGCACAAAAGTTGCTCACATCTCCCATCAGTCCATTTCTAGGGAGGAGGTGAATGCTGCTGGAGGGCAGAGGAATGGGGAAGAGAATGACGACGACGACGACGAGGAAGACGAGGAAGGGGACGACAACGATGACGATGAGAATGAAGGAGACGACGATGACGATGGCGAAGACGACGAAGACGACGAGGCACAGGCGAAGGAAGTGCCGGACGAAGCACGTGAGACACCGAAGCAAAGTAGTGAGCTGTCTCCATTTCGATCAACTGTTGAACAGCAAGACAGGATCCCACAAACAATTCGCGCTGCTTCCGAACCGAAGAAAAGCACTGGAAGTGGGAGGAGCACAGGCGATAGAGTGAAGAAAGGCGGCATTTCGAGTGGATTTCGGGGGGTCATCGCCCATTCCCCAGACGGGACAAACATTACTCACCTAAGCTATATGGTATTGAAGATTATCAAGTCGCTGGGAGCAAGTTCTGTAGCTGACATGCCTTGCGGAAACAATGTGAAATGGTTTCCCCATGTACTCGCACGTCTCGAGTTTGAAGGCATAAGTCTAAAGTACTACTGCGCAGAATCAGATCAATCTGCACTTGAACGCTCGAGAGCTATGTTCACCAATGTAGCAAATGTGCAATTTGTTCTCATCGCTCCAAATGAAGCTGATCGGCTTCCTCAAGTTGACCTGGTATTTAGTTGGGATGGTCCTCAGCAATGGGGGGTGTCAACGACGTGGGCATTCTTTTCATCACTTCGGAAGACAAGACCAAAATATCTCATGATCACCAACAACCCTGGCGTAGCAAACACAAATCCTAAAGCCAAGTCTTTGAATCTTCGAAAGCAGCCCTTTCACGTAGGTTTGACTGATTGCCATTCAAATGTGCCCAGAGCGTGGAAAACTGATTTACTGACACCCCCAATCTTCTTTGCTGTACTCCTTCCTCCTGTTTCTATCGACATCGTGGGCTGTGACGAATTACTCAGTTTGTGAAACCACTCCGAGTGATATCTAGCGTTTATGAGGGAGAAGTTACGAAACATTTACTGCTTTACGAAATGGGCGGCATCCGAAAGGGATTCTGATTGCTTTCCACATGGCAGTCGTCAGCCGTTTGAGGACCATGCTCGAGTGAGAATCGTTGGCATATGTATTCGAAATAAAGATAGAATGTCGTGATCTAAATCCCAGTTTTGCTCAGTATTCATTATCGGTTTCTAAACTGCTTCATCATATGTATTACTGCAGAGATCCACTCCCTGTTACACCGTGCCTAGGTCGTTTGTTGGCCTCTATGAACATTCAAAGACGTGCTGACACATCTCAACACAATTTACAAGTGAGATGAAAACACCTCGCTGCCTCAATCGGGAGGAACTTTCGACGTACCCGCTGCGATTCATTGGTTCTTATTGCGAAATTTTACATCATTTTGCGGAAGCAAGCTTCTGGCATAGATACGCGTGGAAGTCAACTTTTCGTTCCGGGTCCTGTGTACAACAGCTCATTGAAAACTATGGACACAGCTCGCACTGCATTCCCGTTGCCTTTTATTAGATTTGATCAATTCTAAAATCATGTTCCGCGAGCATGGAACATATGTACTCCAGCCTAAGCAGATGCCATGCAATTACTAGAGTTTTCGTGGGAACTGACGCATGCGAGACCTATTTGTAGCTCGACCGAGAACGCAACTTCAGAGGTCGGGACATGTGACACGTAGTTGAGCTACCTACTCGCAAAACCCTCTCTCTCTGCAAACATGACCGATGCAATCATTTATGTCTAGGTTATGAAGTACTACTCAAGTATTTTCTGTTGTTGACACATGTAGTCGAGACCTATGCGTACCTCTACTCTGGATTCGCCTGAGCTCCAACATATCTAAGTACTGAGAATGTATTACAATTTATAAAGAACCCTTGTACAGATATTCTCTTACGGCTTATGTAGGGGTTGTTATATACTTCGCGCCCACAACATTATTGCTTACAAGGAGCTTCGCTTCCAGCTGGAATACATCTCATATACGACATTGTCTACACAGCTACTGAGACGTAAATTTAAATGACTACAGAATCTATGGCCTGTGACTCTAGATAATCTTACGTTTAATGATAACATAAAGCCCCTGTAGGCACACCACAATACTTCCGTGATATTACCAGAAGAACTACATACTGTGGCTTGCTTATGTTATCGGATATGTCGCGACATCAGAAAGTATACTAATGCACGGGTCGAAATCAATTTACTTCACTGACATGAACGCTGTCTCACATATGAAGCTATTACTTATTGGCTCAACACATTCTGGGTGGCAAGCGCAGTTAATGTTTGTACCCAGCATCTAACTTGTAGGTACGGACCAGACATGAAATAGGTCTGGACTCCTCAGCCTCTCTGAAGAGTTCAACTAAAGGAATATCTTCTCGCAAACATCTCCGAACACCTACAGAATATTCACACATATGTACCCACTTTTTCTCGTTGAAAGGAGAAACTAAGAAAGTATACCACAAAGCTTGGAAAGTTAACATGCCAACACCTGATTTTCTTGTAACCATGTTTGAGTCAGATAAATGCAAAGAATAGAAACATCCATGGTCAGAATGAGCTTCACAACCCACTGTAATGGTTCAAGGGTCAGAATATGTACCTGTGCTACCTACGTGCGTCGAGGAGCGTTCTTGAAACTTATCGATACATTGAAAGCTAGAATGATTCAGAGGATCTTCGATGACAAAGTCTGAGACTGGATATCTTCTGGAAATTGTATGATGGACACCGTCCAGGACGCGCCTTTAATGAAGAATGCAGCGAAGTCTTGTTTGCAGGAATATTTTTAAGCAATGTCTAGTGTACTGGGCCCTTTGACAACAGTCTGCTTTGTTGCCTGGTCCCGAGAGACTCTGTACACACAATAGCATTTTAGTCTACTTGACGTGTGTCTGGTCTTGTGTGAAAAAACAGTGTACTCTTCCCACATCCGTACCTGAGCACCTCTAACATTGTGCATGTTTAGGTTCATGTAGCATGTAGAAAATCTGGTCGACTTCATATTAGTCTGCTTTCAACCTGCTCGACGGCATCCAAATGGGATTTTAATGAACGAATTTATCTCTTTTCTGAAGGTAAGGGGTTGCTACGAGTAGCTGAAATCAGAGCAAAAGGTTTATTGTCAGCCTCACGACGAGGTTTTGCCCAACTCATAGCACACTGCGACTTCTCGGCCTACGTCACTCAAATTCCATCCAGTTGCTCCTGTTCACCACAAATTGACTGTGAAAGGTGTGGCATATGCAATTAATAATGCCATGCTTTACCGTCTGTACCATCATGACATCTCCTTCGAGAGGTTCTAAACCAGATGTTAGAGACGAGGCGAGACGGCCCTGGTGATCCATGAGGACGAGGGACACCCAGCTTGATCGTGTTGACATTCCAGAGCTTCCTGTTGCACAAACATCTCCTATTTATTTGTTGATTACTATTATCGAGAACATGTCACTGCTTAATTGAAAACAATACTTACGCTCATGCCGTCATAGGATTGGATCCCATTTCACTCCTCAACATTCCGGGTCAGTGTTTTATGGTTTAAAGGAGGTGCTGATGCGGAAGACGGTCGGACAGCAGCAACGAAATCGATCTGCTTGACAAACTCCGAGAGTTTCTACTGAAGGTCGAATTTGTGTTGAAGAGACACGACGACTTTGCTGATGTAACTTCACCTAAGGTTGTCATTGCTGGGCCCCTCGTTTAAAATTAAGTGTTGACCTCACGAGAGCCTCACCAAGGCTCCTGAGTGCTCCTTTCGGTTCAATCCGAACCAACGCCTGCTTTTAAGTCACGTTGAGTACTGTACGCATTTAAAATGGATTATTGCATGTCTCAAACGTAGTAAAATTCTGGCACTCAATTCTGTTGCAATTGTTTTTAGATTCAGAAGATAAGCATCTGCAAGTCATCGACATCTGTACCATTAGCTGTATCGACTGAGTCATTGTGCAGTCCTTTGGGGGTACTTTCCATATTCTTACAGGCCCCGGACGTGTGCACCTACAAATATCTCAAAGCGCACCACTGGGAAGGTGTTATTTCAGTAATAGGAGACAACAATTTATACTGGGGTGCAGCAGCGATTACTACTTCTGCTATGGCACAAGCAGACGCGATTCTCGTCAGGTGATTCGCGTAGTATTTCTGCAGACCATCACCAGCATTGCTCTATTTTCAGAAATGCACGGGTTCTTCCGTACGTGCAGTGTATAAACCTGTTGTCAATTTGGATTCCTTTTAATTAACCAGTCAGATCGTCAAGCTTCTCAAACCATGGCAGGTGGCAGATTCGAGTATACCGATTGGGTTGCATGACTTGATTTTTGACACAATAAGTTTGACGACATAAACCTGTACTCAGATTTTTTTTTTTTTCCCGTGTTCTGTTGCACACGGCAAATGCGGGAAACATACGCTCCCGACCAGTGCGATACTGCCTCGGTGAAAACCGAAAAAAATAACAGGGTGAAGGAGATATTGCAATTGTGTCTGGATCCTAAATGGGTATACGAGGTTTTAAAGCGCGGATTGCACGCGGCAAACCTGAGAGAAGACGTGCCGCCAACCACGCGTGCAAAGTCCTTCAAACGTCCATTGGTATGTTCCTAGCTTATGAGGAGTTGGGCCACTTTTGTTTTTCGGAGAACTGGAGGTCGTGCACATGACGACACTGTACATGCCGGAGAAGGCAAGCATGCCAGCAATCTTCCAAGATTTAGAAATTAAAAAAGCTGTGAGGGGTTTTGCGAGATTAGATATGCACCCCCGAGAGAGACAGACATTTTGTGCTGCGCTCCAGCGGAATCTCGTAGATCAAATCTCCACAAAAGTAGTGGTGCAAGGTTGAGTCAATTTGTTGGGCATGGAGTAATGCCGGCCCCGTGCTTCCCTCATGAAAACATAACATACCACTTCTGACACGTGTCATCCGGGCACGTGCCCGACATGCGCAAAGGGACAAGAATTTTGTTTGAACAGGCAACATGTCCGCCATAAACCCTTATCAAATTCAGAACACCTCACCTTTCCCATACAACATGGGGCATTGTGTGGTACACCAAACTTATCCGCCACCATCGACTCGTCAACAGTTGCCGCCGTATTTTCTGTTGCTTGCGCGGCCACTCATTGCCAGACATGGCGGCGGATTAGGAGGCGGATCTCCGTGGCATGTGGTGGCGCTGTGCTAGAGATGCGCCGTTTCTAGAAGCCTAAAGACGCACCCTTTTCTGATTTTCGATATTTTGGGGCGCATTTGCGAGGCCGACGGCGCCATTCAGTCACGAGTGGCTGGCTGTGCTGCAAGGTCACTCAAGACACAATGCCCAGTTTGGGTCCCCCAATTGCTGGTGATTGCTAGTTTTGTGCAAGTCACCACCTCGCGGTTGCACGGTTATGCACCTAATCCTCAGACGATTCACTGTTATAGCTGGAACCCTCATCTCACTCACACTATCACATATTCCCATTGCCAGTTCGCTCTTCACGACCTCTCTGGTCTGGTGTAGATTTCAACTTCTTCATCGTTTCTACCCCTCTTGGTTTCTTTTGGTTGCCGGTCGAAAACACGCGTTGCAATGACTGCCTTCATCTCTCCTGCTGGTCTCCCTAGCTTAACTCGATTGGTTTCATCCCCGCCTAAGCGTCAACTTCGAGTCACTCCTACCGCTACGGCTGCTAACTCTAACAAGACTTCATTCCATCTCACCCCGCCGGCAACCTCCGTTGCTTCCCTGTACCTCCCGGCCCGTTCCGATGTTCCCTCACTGTCTGGCGGGGACGGCCATTCTGGCAACGGTCGAAGTGGTGGTGATGGTGACAGAGGCTGGGACGGGGGCCAAGGAGATGGAACCTCGGCCCCAGCGGCATTTGTCGCCACCCTATCTCAGCTCATGGCTCGGTACAATAGAATTTTGGCTTCATTTCCGTTGAGAACGAAATCCGTTTCTGCAGGCATTCTTGCACTCGTCTCTGATGTCCTGGCTCAATGCCTGAGCGGAAACTCTGTCACAGAGCTGGATATCGCTCGCCTCCTTCGGTTCGCGATGTATGGCTTGCTTGTGATTGGGCCTCAAGGTCACTACTGGTTTGGATTTCTGGAACGCACTGTTCGGATGCACGGCCCCCCGAGCATAGCAGTGAAACTGGCTCTCGATCAGCTGACATATGCTCCAGCAGCGATGGCTACATTCTTTGCGGTCATGCGCTTGGCTGAGGGCGGCAGTTTTGCAAGTGCTGTGCAGAATGTGAGGGAAAACTGGAAAAAGACTATGGCGAAGAGCTACAAAGTCTGGCCCCTCGTGAATTTGGTGAACTTTTCTGTCGTCCCTCCTGCCCAACGCGTTGCGTTCACATCACTGGTCTCCGTCTTTTGGATCGCGTTTCTTTCAGTTGTCGCGAACGGAGGAGAAACAGCTGGGGCGACGTCGTGACGTGTGACTAATGGAGGTAGGAAGTAGAAAAATTGCTGAACATAGACCTTTCGTGTTGGGTGTGGAGAAGGTGAGTGCGTCGCGCAGACTGGTTGTAATATGATCCGGTAGAGCCTGATCAGTAGAGTGATGTAAAGTACTAATATAAGTGCGCGAGTGTTGACGAGGCATCTGACATGTATGAGGAGGTGTTGTTCCAAGGGTCGATAGGGAATTAGGATAACTCAGGTCAAAGCAGGCGGGCTATTTTCTTATTTAGTCTTTGAACGATTAGACTTCGAGAATAATAGGCGGTCTCTCACACCACGAGATTGTCGTCACTACGGTGATTGTTTTCTCTTTCCTATATGTTAGCTTCGGCAAGGTACGAGTTGCTACATTCCGTTGAACGGTGCTAATATACTCAGAACCGCACTATACATCAACAATTCATTATCAAGTAAGTGTTTCTTCCAAATTGTTCAAGCATGCGGCGTTATCGGGTTGATGAGCTGGCTTCGCTCATGAGTGCACCACTTGACTGATGGGTGAGCATGTGCCGCATCAACACGGATTTTCTCCCAAAACGTTTCGGTTCCGGGCAAATAGGGCACTCGAAGGGACGCTGTTTCTCATGCAGGACGCGTATGTGTCGGTTCAACTAAAGAAGAAAAAAAATGGTTGTCAGCGGGAATCCAGAAAAACAAGGTTCGTGATGGAAGTTGTGGACAGTGCAAAAGGTTACGTGAATGCGAGCCACCTGCAAAGGTTTTTGCCAATGGCTTTGGACATCCTGCACAACACAGCCCGTAAGGTCAAGTATAAACTTACGTCTCCGCGATGTCCGAAGGAGGATCCGCACTCGCACACATATGGGCGCTCACCATGATGTACGGTTTTAATGTGAGCCTTCAGCCCACTCTTCTGTGAAAACTTTCTTCCACAGTTTGATTCGGTGCAAACAAACGGTTTTTCTCTGAGATGGACTGCCTTAATGTGGCTGTTAAGGTTAGACTTTTGACCAAACATGCGCCCGCACCCTGGCTCGTGGCATGCAAAATTCTTTTCTCCGCGATGTACAAGTTTCATGTGTTTAACAAGGTTACTGTTCTTCTTAAACGCTGTACCGCACTCTTCACACTCATACGGCTTCTCTGTTGATGCACAAGTTGACTTGTGGTCGTCCCAAGCTCGGCTGCTAGCGAATGAAAGCCTGCACTCCGGGCATTCTCTCGGAAACGCCTTCGATATCGCACGGGAACGCGAACTAGATGGGCCAGCTCCAGCATTAGGGGACGGTGATATTACTGTATCCCAGTAAGAACTTGATGACCCGGTTCTCATTTCAACGTCGCGGTTTTGTCGATGGGATGATGATGATCCGGGAGCTGCGTATGCGCGCGAGTGTTCAGATGCACGTGAAGTTGGTTTGCGTGAATACCTTCCTGATGAACTCATTGATTGTTCACCCCTGCCTTAGAACACAAATCAGAACTTGGTGAACTGTTGAACGATGGCTTTATGCACAATTGCTCCGGAAAACGTATGTCTATAAATGTAGGTTGCAATGCAGGTCTTGGATTGAGTGGACTTCACAGACTCTCGCTGTAACTGCGACGACAGTTCGTTGCCTTTTTGTAAAAGAAGAATTGACGAAGTGGTCTCGACTTTGGGACGCCAAAGGGGTCAGGTTGGATTTTTTTGCGTTTTGCTTCGCTGTCAGCTTGGTTCGCTGAAAACCAGAAGAGTTGATGGGGAACCGTGGAAGCAGCAATTGCAATAGTTGTTGTGCACAGGTCCAATGTCGTAGGATGCTCTCAACCGTTAAGGGTGACGAATACACGAGGCACGAGGGCGTGGAAAGTGAAGAATCATTTATATATCGATATTAGAAGGAGAGATCTATGATCACCTCACGGAACTTTTTTAAACATATACTTCCCAATCTGGTGAGATTGATGAGGAGACTAACAGCATGGTTTTTTTATTATTGACACAATCAACCTGCCTCAGCCGTTTTCAAAGGAGTGCAAATGACGCTGGGATTCTGTATCGGAGAAAAAAAAAGAAAGGTGTTTCTCAAACGGACATTCCAGGGCTGCTGTAGAGCCCAGTACTCAATGAAGTGCCCCGTTATGTTGGGCTGTATAGCCTCAAGCTTGGTATTTGTAGAAGAATTTACGGAGGCTGGTGCCCTTCAAGCATGCATACTGCAAAGAAGAAGACGTGATACTTTGTGAAGTTAGATGAGCTTGGCAGTTGTCCACGGTACTGTATTCCTTAAAAGCACTTTGGAAGTGATCTACACCAGCATAAGATACGCCATACATTCTGAGTATTCTGTTAAAATATCCCTCCATTGAAAAAACATTATTTACTCCTGACATGGACGTCCTTTGTGCAGTTGTTCGGAAATGGAAAGTCGCTGAAGCCTGCACGCTGTGGTCCTCCAGACATAGAATAAATTGAAAAGTACTGTGAGTATGGTTTAGACCACGAATTTCACATGTTTCTGAAAGAAATTAGTTTTCGACGTGTTACACTTCATTAGTGGATGTCGCTTTAGGACGTGCCATCCGGTCCTCGTGTGGTGAGTGTCATTACAAAATGACAGGAACGTCGAGAAAGCTGCAGATGTGCTTTGCTTCAATAGATTGAGTTGAGTTGAGAGAAGAACACAGAAACGCGCTAAAAAACTGTAATTGCTGGGAATGAAGGCAAGCATTCTAATTGGAAGTCCCATCGGATTCAACAGCTGTACTTACGCTCTCGGTGATAGCATTGGGTATTCTAGATGTAAAATATGAGCACGGGGTGACTGTAAGATTGGACCATTCTACTCCTCGTCTGACGGTAGGTAGGTACTTACATTAGTTGGTAGTTTTCCAGGCGAACAAATTTGGCTGACTAGCCCAATTTCTGCTGTTTGACATTTAACACCTAGCATTGGGGTTACAATGACGTTCGTACTTTGCTGGAAAGATCTATTTCGGGGAGAGAGAACAACTCTTCAGCATTGAACACCATAATTGTGGAGGTGCGGATAGAACATCACCACAAGGTCAAACTATAAAGCAATTGTGGTCGTGTAACTAACATGTACTGTAGCAGTGCATGAAAGGGTAAGTACGGGTGGTCGATCATGCGCGTTCGTTGTAGGGTGACACCTGCAAGGCTAGGCACTTGGGCAGGGGGCAGGCCTGAGTGAGCGTAGTTAATTTAAGGGGGAAAAAGCACCCACCATATCCTGTATCTCTGAAAGGAAGTTGTCCGCTTCAACCCTCTTCTAAAGAATTGCAGTATTCACACATATCATTTGATACTCGTGTGCTGGATGTAGATGTAAAAATAGGCGGCAATTGGTAGAAATTAATCTTGCTGTAGTCTCTATGCTGACGAACGGAATTTACGTGACGTGGCTAGCACCTGCAAAGTATGGAGGAGGATCACCTCATCGGCATGAATGCATCACTGTTAGACTGTCAGAGAATGTGCACATTCCTTCTGTACAACAGAACCGGACGAACTGGTCTCGTGGGTGGAAAGCCGTATTGTTATTGGCAGACTCAGTTGCGTATGGGCTGCCGCACTATGCTGAACGGTTCCGCGAAAGCAGTTTTGGAACGCCTTGCTGTCCAGATGATGAATGCATCGGGGGCTACTGGAAGAAATGTTGATATGGCACCTGGTCAATTGGATAACGTGGAGTAAATTCTTACACGAAGTTGAATAGGTTCTGATAAACCATTGGAGTACTCTCAGTGGCAGTGCAGTGATCCACTCTCGAACCAATTTAAATAGAAGGAATTATGAAGGGGTCAGGGGAACATTTTCCAAAACTGGAATAGGAGGCTCCTGCAACACCGACAACAATGTTGAACAGCAGTACACCGTTTCAAGAAAACAGCGCTCTCGATTTTGCTGCAATCAGGGTGACTGCTACGGTAAGTTTATATGTCCTTTCGCTTTCGCTGCAACTGCAAGGAAGGCAAACCAACGTAGATTAGAACAAATTAAACCACTAAACACCAAGTGTGAACAAGAAAGTTCGTGAGTTTTTAGTCGCCATCGGGCTCTTAGTAATACGAGTAGAATTTGTAGGTTCCATGTTTGATCAGAACTGTGGCAGAGGAGCGAATTGGAGTACCACAGGGTTGTCAAAAAGATAATCATTAAACTCAAGTCGAGTATATTTTGTGAAGCCAAGTTCTGATCGGTATGGAGAAAGGATTCAAAGACAAATGGGGGGTTGCAAACTTTGCACTACGTTGCACTGTTATTTAATGGAGACACAAGCACGTGGGAAGACACAAACTTGGACGCCATACTGCCAATGCTAGACATTCAGAATGTAGAATAAGGACAAAGAGTCACTTAGAGACATTTTACGTGTATGTTGCTGTAGGAATCGCACTACCCTACTTAGAACATTCTTGCAGAATACTTCCATACCTTGTACCGTCTCATTTTAGATCGTACCCTTTGCCTAATGTGATGACTTGTACAGTACATAGATTAATTTTATAAAATTTAGCAGCATAGCTACTAATTGTTCATCTCTCGAGGATTTTGTCACAGTCCAGGCAAGTGCGTCCAAGGCCCAAGGTGCTTCAGCACATAGAGTGGAATCTGGAAATTTTTATGTACAGCTCGAAGAAATCAGTCTTTCCTCGTTGGCTATCATTGCGAGGCATGAAAGTTTTCTGGTTTGTCGACGATCGAGCTTTGGGGCCGCAAACAGCTACTCAAAGGACAATCTTCTGACAGGTGTGGTCGGTAGAAGCGAGTTTGCTGACACTTTTTTTTTACTTCCACCAGCTTAACATGAGTATACAGTCGTACCCTGACTGGAAATTTCAGATGCTCGTAGTGGCTTTGCCGAGCGAACTGCAGAAGTTTCGAGCCTCGGGTTTGAGAACCCGTCCACGAATATTCCAGTGAACTGGTTCCGCCGCCTGCAAAGGTTGGTTTACGCCTTGTCGATGGGCTGAAGTCATGCAGCATTTCATTTCTCGCGGATGAGATAGTGTCTATGAGGCTCAGAGAAAATTTCTTTACCGTACTTTAGGCATGCAAACTACTCTACATGATATCTTGTAATGAACTCCGATGAGCGGCGCCCCCTGGCGATCCGGATGAAGCGAATCTTTTCTCATAAAGCCTGACAGTTTCGATGTAATTTGGGCCACCAAAGCAACTGCATTGCTATCTGGTTGTGCTGTTTCCCCAAAACAATGTTTCTGATGCTACAACGAAACGAGCAGCTTCTTTACAAGCCGACCCCTCAAACCTAGTTACGACCCAAGCGACATTCCGAAACCTGTTTGCGAAACGGCGACTTTCGCTGTGCGTGCGGTGCTTTTCCGAGGCATACACATATCTTATAGCATATGCTTCCTCTTCAACATTATGAGATATGTGAAATAATTTCATTGCATTTGTTTGTACGGTTTTCGCAATATTCTAGTGTCGGCGCATGGACAAACCGGGGGCAAAAGTTTGTGTTGAAGCGATCCACAATCTCAAAATCAGGGATTCAACGATTTGTCGGAAATTTCTGTTGCTAAAATGTAATCAAAACGACAAGTTTTGATCCGAAATCTTACTCTGTTTGAAGGATTTAATGTTATGTGTAAACAGCAGTCGCTTACGCATGCGGTGCGTCCCTACGGCACCAGGACTTGCTTGCACGCTTTTCTCAGGTTTGACAACTTCCGGCTCGCTCCGAGCTTGCTCACAGAGCTTGCTCGGTACTCTTCTGCAACATCGAAACCGTGTCTCACGCGAGCTGGTTTTGAGAAGACAAAATTGAGATAGTCGCACGTGTTGGAGGCAAAACTGTGCCGAGAAACTTCGTTTGATACCAAAATTTTCTGTGTTTAGAAGGTTGAATCAAGTCAAAGCAGGCGCTGTTAGAGACATGGATTCACCAGCACAGGTACGCAGCTCGTAGCTCTCAACGTTGAAGCAAACAATATTGGCGCAAATAGAACACTAATCTGGTGCTTTGTGATGCATGATTTTCCCAGGATGCTCCATCGCTCATCCAATCGATTCCCAAGGTAACGAGAATACTGGCTCTCGCATTTGCAATGGGGACCGCTGCGACACAGATTCCAGGTCTCGGCACAGCTGTGGTGGACAATTTTGCTTTGCGGCCGATGTCGACCATAGGTGGGTCCAAAGTCTGGAATGTTATCACTGCGGGCTTCGTTGAGCTAAGTGTGGCAAAGAGCATTATCAATATTGTCTTATTTCTGACGTTGGGCAAGTGGATCGAAACATCATGGGGAGGCAGACAGTTTGTAGTTTACCTGTTACTTTCAAATGCCTTTGCAGGTATATGCACGTACATCGGGTTGCTTGCGGGATTTTTCGCTACCAATATCGACAAATTTTTGTACGTTTAGTATTAGGCAGTTTGGAGATGACGGTATTATTCATAATTACCGTGACAGTCATATTCTAACCCAGCGCGTGGTCCACGATGCGACGCGGTGGTCATCCAGATTTGCTCCTGTCGGAACCACAAACGGAGTGTGCGCTGCGTTGTTTGTCGCAGTGAAGCAACTTATTCCTGAGCACGAAATTGGGGCGAACGGAGTGAAAATATCCGCAAACTATTTACCCCTGCTTTATATTACTACAAACGCTGTTCTCACCGTCATTGGACTTGCTTCTGTAGGAGAATTGCTGTTCACCCTGTCTGCTTTTCAATTTTCGTGGCTGTATCTGCGATACTTGAAGCGAGGTGAGGGTGGGAGAGGTGATCTATCCGATTCGTTTTCATACGCGTCATTGTTCCCCGAACCTCTCCGCACGATTGTTGCTGTCTTTGCGAACTACACATTCATTCTTTTCAAGCCTGTGCTGATGGCGGGACTCACTTCTGAACAGGACACAAATATTCTTGCACAGGACCAAGCCCCGAAAAGCCAAGCAGCATCTGTCGATGCGGAGCGACGGAGACAGCGCGCTCTAAAAGCGCTTGATGAGCGAATGAGTATTGCGGATGTCGAAGGAAACGAGGAGAGTACTGTTTAGCGCAGCACGCATTAATGCTCGAGGTCCGCTTCACGGGTATATACATATTTACCACTAGTTGCGCGGTCACCTACAAGTCTATGTCTTATGTGCATACGAGCTCTCAGCTCATCAAAACGCTCTACACAAGCTCGTCCTCTAAGAAACGGTATTCAAAAATGAATTCAGACTTGATACGCTGGCACCAACCCGAGCCTTGGCCACGCACCACAACATTTGCGTAGTCAAAGTATATGAATGTGCCAGTCTCGAACTCATCAGTAGATAGCTTTGGCTCGTCGTGCCTTTGAAACCATGTCAAATACTTTTTGTGAAAACGCCAGCCCTGTCTCTTGAGCTCGGTAGCGGCAAGATACTGTTGATACGTTCCTTGTTGATAGTAAAAGATAAAAAACAGTGTATCTGGATCGAATTTTTCGAAGACATCTCTGCTACCAAACACTGGAGCTGGCACGGACGGAAAGCTTGGTGGAGTTGCAGCCGGGTTACGTGGAGACGTTTGGGCAGGTGCCGCAGTGCCATTTCCGAGGGTCCTCGTTGACGGGTTTTGCTTTAGCGCTGCGGATGGAGTTTCCGGCATGAAGTTCAACGCCATTTCTAATGCTGCTAGTGAGGGATCCATAGAATTGAGCTTTCCATTCAACTTTGTGGTGTCCTGTTCTTTCTGAGGCCGGACCGTTCCGCCGTCGTGTCCAACATTGCGAACTGCATCTGATTGATGCGGGTGATTGGCACTGCTGATAACCGGTCCCTCTCGCATTAAGCCTGGAGTCATTCCGCTGCTCGGCACTCTTTTCGGCATAGTCGCATCCTGTTTAGCCGTGGCCGGAAGTCGTGATATACTTGCATCAGCAGACGAGGGGCCAGGGGCGGACGGAGATCTAGTGTTCACAACCACGTTTGGTGCGACACCCTTGACGACTGTGCTAAGTAGAGGAGCTGTACCGCTTCGCTGCCCATTTGCCTCCCTCGCTGCAAGCAATCCCATTGTGGCACGTGGTGACGTGGCAGAAGTTGACGGCGGCGACTTGTCGCCTCTCCCACTCGGAGGAGACACGGAACGTACCTGAGGTACCGCAGCGTTGGCATTTGTTTTGGCAGGAATACCAACAGGCGCTGTTGCTACTCGAGTACTGCGAGTGTTCCTCGGAGATGGAGGGCCCTTTCGATTTGCCGGCGGCTGCGACCCATTCATGACTTCGTCCTCCTCTCGTTCATTCGGCTTCTGTGGCTTCTTCACAGCCGCAGGTGTGGGCACAGCCTCCAGATTGAGCGTGTCGTACATTTCTTCATCTTCATAAAAGTCTGGTTCCTGATTGCTCTCGATGTAGTAGTCGACGCTCTCCTTGAGATCTGCCGCTTCCTCGGGGGAAATTCCGTCGTTGTACACAGCGCGCAATACACGCTCTAACATACCCACGTGGTGCTCATGACGGGCAATATGCTCCTTTAGATCCACGACGCGTGGATTCTCCTCGCCACGCTTCTTCCGCTTGCCAGAATTGAGCGACTCGATTTCGGCCTCCATCTCATCCGACTGCTCCTTGAGACTGGAAATGGCATCACCAACCCAGTTTCCCACTGCTGCTTTTGCCTTTTGCTTTGGATCTGTGCGGTCTTGCGCAAGGCCCTCCTTTGAAAAGGCCTTTGTCTTTGTCTCCTTCTCACATACCTTGAACTTTTCCATCTTCTCTTCAATGAGCTTTCGATTTGCATCAAGCTTTGTTTTGTCCTTAATGGAACTATCACCCTGCCATGTCTTGATTTGGTCGCGAAGACGTTGCAACTTTTTGATCTCCTTCTTCAGATCGCCCTCGTACTTTTCCTTTTGTGCCGTGGTGGTGGCGCTGTACACCTTATCCCAGATCTGCTCAAAGATGCCGACACCCTCATCAACCTTTTTGAGGACACGCTCAATCTCTCCTTGCAACTTGCGACTCGCCATGGATGTATGGATGGTAAAGCTCCACAGCCGCAGGCGGTTTTTCGCCGAAAGCGGCGCAGCTCAAGTGCACAGAGGTCGCCCAGCGCGCGCGACATTCAACTGCCCCCGCAAGGACGACAGCCAAGACACACGCCACAAAACCTCCCCCTCCCCGACAAAAATCTAGGAAAACCTCAAAAAAAAGCAAACAAACAAACAAACAAACAAACAAACAACCAACCAACCGGACAGACGTTTGCGGATACTAACACACACGTGCAAACAACTCACACCGAAACGAGTCGAGCCGCCAACGTGCACACTCTCAATGCGTTTCGATGACAACCAGATATGCGTGCAGATGACACGAGTGAATGCCGCCAGGGCGGAAAACGAAGGGGGCAGGAAAGGGTGGCGCAGCGTGGACACAGTCGACGCGCGACGGGTGTGGGGTAGGGGAGGTCGTCAAAGAGAGAAAAGGAGAGAGCGAGAGAGAGAGAGATACACAGGGGGCGCAGTGCGGGCAGTGTGGTGCGTGCAAAAGGGGGACTGGGCACGAGTGTGGGCAAACGGGCAAATCGTCGGGCTGCACACATCCAGAGGGTCAACCGAGTCGTCCAGAGACGTAGTAGACGCCGTCTGGCGACAAAACGCCACTCTTATTCATCGCGCCCTCGCCTGCACCATCCCCTAAAAAATCCCTCCAAATTTTACCCACTTTTGTAATATCGTCGCTCTCCATGCCCATCCATCCCCCTGCTTGGGACAGCCTGTCCCATGCACATTGGCAGCTCAATGTGATCCGTCTCATTCTGCTCAATATCCCTTCCTCCCGCTCATCAGCCCCGTGCTTGCCACCTCTCACCCTTCCCCCTCCCCCTGCCTATCGCCTCCCCCCCCGACGATCCCTCATCATGCCTGCCTTCATCAACCCCTGCCCCTTTCCCTCCTCCTCCCATCCCATCACGACTCGCATCAACACACTCTCCCCAATTGCACCCCCCCTGCCTTGGCCCCCAAGCTTTCACGTCCCTCATGCGCCCCACGCCCACTCCCACGCCCACTCCCACTCCCACTCCCACTCCCACTCACCATGGGTCTCTTCCGCTCCCGC